>CAJQUW010003275.1:0-218437 GCA_907163375.1 Prostheceraeus crozeri
GTAGCTGCATTCGGCGAAATTGTCGCATCGCTCACTTTAGGGAAAATGATATAGATAGACCAGATCTCATCAGACTGTCCTGAGTGCATTGCATGCATTATATGAGCCGTCCCGATATGTTATATGTTGGTCATCCATCACCAGAAAAGAACAAAGCATTGTTTGATGTACAGTGTAGAACTGCCTTGGACATTCATGCTATCAGTTTGTTTACCAATCCGGCGGAATATTTGCCGACAAAATGTTGTTCAAGCTGGGCGACAGGTGCCCGAACTTCAAATGAAGACCGAAGCGCTGAAAGACGAAAGGGTGCACATTCGTCGATATGACGATTTTTCCATGCTGGTTTTGAAACCCAAGTCTGCATGTCCATTGAGAAGACTTCAAGTGTAACCTTCGAATGATGCAAGAAGGTTTTTTCTATTATCATGTCATCTGATGACTTCGTTAAAAAGTCAAGGAGGATGGGCTACAATTTTAGATAATTTCGTGAATATTCACGCTATGTGTTAATGCCCTTTTCGATATCGAATATGATAAATGCCATAACGTGCGAGGACAATGTCTAACTTTGAAATCATTGGCATTTCAAAAAATATCAATTCTGATTCTGCGCATCGCATGCATATCGATAAGTAGCACCGCACGCCACTGTGTATATCTACATCAATTCTCCTAATACTTTACGTAGACGAAGTAACATGAGTCAGAAATGGTTCATCAGAAAATTAATATACAATAATAGTTCCGAGTCACAAAACGGAATTTCTCGGTATATTCAGTTAGAATATTAGCAATTTGCATGGTAAGAGGAAATATGTGGTGATTAAATATGAACATCACGTAAGCATGCTCTGCTTCTTGCAGTGGCAATCCGCTAAGAGAAAGTTAAGGGGGAAAGACTTAAATGCAGCGTGTAAATTAAAAGAGGAGAAGGCAGTCATTTTTTTCATAAAATCCTTTCGCAACATGTAAGCAGTTTTAATGTTTTGAACCGTGCGGACAATAAATGAAACAGTCACAAAATTAAATCAAACTATTCGGCTCAATAGAAGAGCAATACAATTCAAATCCATGATTATACTGTTGAACTCCGTGAATCCTTTATTACATGATTGAAAAGAAGGTTTCGTTAAAAAATATTCATCGTGAAAAAGAGCTATTTCCTTTTCATTTAATTCACCTCACTGAGGCGCAAGCCTAAAGATGGAGAAGTTCAGTCACCAGTCTCAGTAATTTGGTTTTTAAGTGGATCTTTTCTGGTCGGGTTCGGGTTTCAATTCATGGCCATTGGAACAAGGGGTTGCATAATATAAGATTGAGCGAGTAAGCATAGATCGTCATGTGTCGGATCGTTGTTTAGATCAAAATATGCGTAAGGCACAGACTACGTCGAAACCTTCTCTACTTGCAGGTTTCATGTTACTAAATTTTGAAGAGTCGAGCAAGCTATGTCAAATATTTCACAATTTCAGTAAGACTTTCACATCCTTGTCTGTTTGCTTTTTTGACTGAAAGCGACTTTCGGTTCAGATCGATTAAATGAGCTCGATGATCATGTGGACATCAGTCACCCAAAATATCAATACGATACCTCAAATGCTGCGCGAATTCTCCATGTTTCTCTGAAGCAGCCGGAAGGTTTCAGTAGGAACATCGCTTTAGCTTCAATATTTTTCACAAATCTCATGCCTCTTCAAGCAATGTATCTACATATGTCATGAAGAAATGCCTCCACCATGTCATTCAGGAAATGACAACAACAGGAATAGAAAAATGCAAATTAGTTTCCTTTTCAATACGTCTCCTGAGAAAGATTGTATCACAGAACATGTATCAAGACTTCAGCAACGAAAAACATCGAAATGAAGTCACGAGCGAACAAAAAACGAAATAACATGTTTCGTGCTGGATGCTTGAAGGAAACAATTCAGTGAAGTGGCAGAAAATGCGACTAACTATGAATATGCACTTTTTGCGATAAGGCCTATTCATATCCACCAACCAGGACTTTATTAAATGCCGTGAATGTGGTCAATGCAGTCTCATGAAACAAGCATAGACTTCGACAATGACATTTGTGATCACTACCCCGCTGGGACTTTTGTAGTTATGATCGGAAAATTAGATTAGTGATTGCTAAGGTGGGCGCAATTACCCACCGTGATACTGCATAGACCGCTACTACGTGTAAACTAACTTTGGCATTGATGGGTGCTGATGGCAAATGCCCCTTAAGGCTGCCGCACTGAATGTTCTAGCAGGCGAGTATTGGAGACACTGGGCTGGGAAGATTCGATTAAATGAGACGCGATTGACGTGGTCACATGAGAAGGTCTTATTAGTGACTTGACTGCTCCTGAATGCTCTTCGCAAGCTCAGACCAATTTGGCACAGAATCTTTCTCTAGCGCTCCTCACATAAGATCGTCAAAAGTTTCACTAAGCAGACAGCTCCTTTTCTTCGTCTTGATGTCAACCAGTGCACTAAATCCCCTTTCGGCCAAGTAGGTTGTCGGATTTTGTAGTAATATCTTATAGCCCCTGAGTCGGCAAGGGAAAACCAGCGTGCGTGGCGAGAACGATAGTGTCTCTATCGACAAATCAAATAGACCAATATACGAACAATTCTGCAATCCACTATCAGTGGTACAGATAAACAACTAAGCAATATACATCATTCTTCTACATCTCCCCTTTTAACAAACATTGTCATTTCACAGTAGGCGTATACAGTCATCGGTGTGTGTGAACAGTTCGGATCACATGATGATACATTAAACTGCAAATCAATTCAAGGCATGCAATTCAGAGGAAGCACTAATCACTATTAAAGATGTAACGATTAGGCGGAATAACTGGTCGACCTGATCGTGTCACGTAACAGTTCGTCTGAGGCGAATAGTCATCTGTTGCTGACACCACATTCGATTGAGAT
Source organism: Prostheceraeus crozeri (assembly GCA_907163375.1). Taxonomy (NCBI): domain Eukaryota; kingdom Metazoa; phylum Platyhelminthes; order Polycladida; family Euryleptidae; genus Prostheceraeus; species Prostheceraeus crozeri. The sequence goes on from CAJQUW010003275.1 coordinate 2,938, forward strand.
GCTGCATCCTGGAGAGGGTCTGGTATTCTCGAGATAATTGCAGATGAATCTTCTCTCGTCTTCTCTTCCTCCCCCGACCGAACCGGAGATGATGATGAAGAATACTCTCCGTGAAGCGTCCACGAGTTTCGCCCTTGGTCGAATGAATCGCTGAACTCGTCTCCTTCTCTCGAAGAACACGCTGACATCGACTTCGTCATCAATACCAGTGCCAAACGATTTCGACGTATCCGGCTGCTACCAGAAGCTACAATAAAAGATCGGGGTTGCTCCGCCCGAGCAATAATATGTCCCATTCGTTTCAAGTATCTAATCCAAACCAAATCATTAATTCCCAAATCCGGTAGTTCGCTAGTTCGATAGCGTTTGTCAAAATTTCTTTTTTGTTTCATGCGGTAGGATTCTTCCTTCTTGCGTAAATTATCCTCATTTGCAATTTCCGGTTTCAGCTTGGAAGGTATCACAGGTATTCTGGTTTGAAGCATTCTATTCATCAATAATTGACAGGGAGCTTTGCCGTTGATCAGAGGAGCTGTTCGGTATGCCAATAATGCCATGTAAGGGTCTGGATTTTTTCTCAGTAAGTTCTTTACTGTTCTAACTGCTCTTTCTGCTTCACCGTTAGCTTGAGGGAACCTTGGGGAACTGGTTTCATGCTTGAAGGAGTATATCTGAGCGAATTTCCTGAATTCTTCAGAATTGTATTGAGGCCCATTATCAGAAATAACAGTTTCTGGTATTCCTTGGCAGGCAAAAATGCTTTTCAAACAGTTGACTAGATGCTCTGTCGTATAACCTTTCATTTCTCTGATTTCGATCCAACGGGAATAGTAATCAACAACAAGAGCATAAGTTCGGCTAGCGTGCTCAAAAATGTCGGATCCAACTCTCTGCCATGCATTGGAAGGAAATTCAGTAGGAATTAGAGGCTCCTTCCTTTCAGACCTGTTTTTCAAACAAACAGCGCAATTTGAAACAAAGTTCGCAATATGTTTTGAAATTTTAGGCCACCAAACAGCGTCTTTTGCTTTGGCACGACATTTAGATATCCCTAAATGGCCATCATGCAGTCTTGAGAGTACATCATCCCTTAGACATTTTGGAATAACAATACGTTCATTGTAGAGAAGGATATTGTCGATAATTGTAAAATGTGATCGATCATCCCAGAGCTGATTCAAGTGGGGTTCTGTTGGTCTATACTTCGGCCAACCGCCTGTAACGTATGTCTTGATTTCCTGGATGTCCTAGTCGTTGTGCTGTGCTGTTATAATTTCGGATAGTTTCTGAGGTGATGCCGGAAGTTTCGAAACTGTGTGTCTTGCAAAGTGCTGAATTTCCGAGATAAATTCAATTTCTGACACTGTCGGGTTTTCTTGTGACACTCGTGATAACGCATCAGCAGTGTATTGAAAGCTTCCTGGTACATATCTGACATTGGGCGAATACCTCATCATCCTAAGTCGGAATCTCTGTATTCTAGCGGGAATTTTCGATAAATCTGTAGTACTGAGTAAAGGAACGAGCGGTTTGTGATCGGTTTCCAGATGGAAGTTCAAACCAAGGACGTATTCACTAAATCTTTCACATGCCCAACAGGACGCCAGGGCTTCTTTTTCAATAACTGCATACCTCTGTTCCGTGTCTGTTAAGGATCTCGAGGCAAAACATACCGATCGTCTTGCTCCATCGTGTAACTGTAGAAGAACGGCTCCGATTCCAGTTGATGAGGCGTCCGCTGAGATAATAGTTTCTCTACGTGGGTCATAAGAGGCCAATGTTTCCGACGAAGTCAACATTCTTTTTATCTGTTCGAATGCTCGCTCTTGGCCGAAGCTCCATGTCCATTCATTATCGTCTTTCAATAGCTGGCGCAGTGGTTCATTGATCTGAGACAGTCGAGGGATAAATTTTCCAAGATGGTTTACCATTCCCATGAATCTCTGAAGTTCCTTTATATTTCTGGGCGGGGGAAAATTTCGAATGGCATCAGTCTTTTGTGGGTCAATACTAATTCCTTGCTCGTCGATGATATTTCCTAAAAACTTTATGGAATTTTTGGAAAATTCACATTTGTCACACTTCAGCGTTAGACCGGATTCTTGCAATCTACTTAAAACTTGATGTAGTCGCGAATCGTGTTCGTTGCGATTGGCACCGTGGACCAAGATATCGTCCATGTGACAAATAACTCCCTCGAGACCTTCTAAGATCCCTGACATGGTACGTTGAAAGATTTCTGGCGCCGACGAAATACCGAATGGCAGGCGGTTATATCTATACCTTCCGAACGGTGTCAAAAATGTAGTTAAATTCTTCGATTCCTCATCAAGAGGTATTTGCCAGAATCCACTGTTGGCATCAAGTTTGCTAAATACAGTACTTCTCCCCAGTTTTGCTAAGCTGGCATCCACGGAAGCCATCGGGTGAATTTCACGTTCTACTGATCTGTTCAAATTCGTCAAATCAACACAAATTCTTACTTTCTTATTGGCTTTCGGTACGCATACGAGTCCAGAACACCATTCAGTTGGCTCCGTGACCGGCGATATGACTCCAAGTTCCATCATTCTTTGTATTTCCATCTTAACTTTGGGCAAAAGTGGGTGGGCTATTCCTCTGGGTGTGAATATTTGTATTGGCTTAGATTCGGGCCTCAATGTGATATGATATTCTTTATTCAGCTTTCCTAATCCGTTGAATAAATTAGGGTATCTCACTTTGAAATCTTTTAAAGAACTTCCGACAACTTCATTAATTGCGGTCCGAGTAACTAGATTCAGTTTTTCGCATGCCACCTTACTCAGGAGAGAGTATCTCTGATTTCTGAGAACGTACAAAACCTCGGAACAGCTGTTACCTCCGATGGTCAGGGTCGCTTCTATAACTCCGATCTGTCTCAATTCTGTACCACCGGGTCCTTGGAGACATTTATCGATGTGTGTCAATGATTATACGTCGAGCCAAGGGACTGTATCACTCAAAATGGAGACCGCCGCACCTGTGTCTAACTTGAATGCCGTTTTTCGACCATTAACCTGAACGTTTGCGGTCCAAAAGCTATTGGAATTGCAGTCCACTGTTTCGCCCAAAAATGTACTTTCGTCATACCACTCATTGTTCCTTTCCGTTCCCTCAGCTATGTTTAACTCATTAACTTTAGAAGCTAGATTTGGGGATCTCATTCGCAATCTGCAGGCTTTTACAAAATGTCCCCGGTTTGAGCAGTGATGACAAATAGCGTTCTTAGCAGGACAATTTTCTCGTTCATGATACTTCATAGCACAAAAGCGGCATAATTTTGTATAGCTAGCGCTACCACTGGTTGTAGGACCTCTGTTCGATAGTAAACTGTTGGTAAGGCGTCTGTTTGCGAAACTTTGGTTTACAGTTTGCTTGCTTTGTTTGACAAAATCAACAGATTCTTTATTACCCCGAACTACTTCGCGATTTAGTTTCCTCGATTCATGTTGGCAGCTTAAGGTAACTGCTTCTTCGAGAGTCAAATGAGCTTTTCCTTGGAGCCGATCAGACAAACCCTCGTCATTTACCCCGACAACGATCCTGTCGCGTATCAACTCTTCTCGTAGTGCACCATATTTACACTCTGCAGCTAATTTGAATAAATCTTGTATAAAATCATCAATTGTTTCCCCATCTCTCTGGCTGCGTTTATTGAACTTTGCTCTAAGAACTATTGTGTTTTTCCGCGCTTCAAAATACGAGTCGAAGGCATCTATCATGTCCTCGAATGTTGCGACAGTCTCATCGACATTGAGAGTAGACAGAATATCGTCAGCAGAATTGCCTACGGCGTACAATAGTGTGCTCACTTGTTCATTTTCCGGTTTTAGAAGCAATTGAGAAGCAATTCTATACCTTTCAAACCGTCTGCGCCATGTTGGCCATACTTCAGCTTGTGTAATAGTGGATTGGGGCAATGGATCAGGCAATGGAATTCCAGATGGGTTTCCGAAAGTTCCCGCAGGTTTATCTTCGGTCATTGTTCAGTTCACGTCCACGTTTACCGCTGCCACCATGTAGTAATATCTTATAGCCCCTGAGTCGGCAAGGGAAAACCAGCGTGCGTGGCGAGAACGATAGTGTCTCTATCGACAAATCAAATAGACCAATATACGAACAATTCTGCAATCCACTATCAGTGGTACAGATAAACAACTAAGCAATATACATCATTCTTCTACAGATTTCGGACGAGAACTTGAGTCGGTTGAACAGCTAGGTCATTATAAGGTCCATCGGGGGCTTTCATCCAAAATCCGACGTGCCTTCCTCTGGTAAAAAATGCCTGCTGCTCCAAATCATTTTTCAACTCCTCGCCCAAAATTCCTGGAGGCTGTTGCTCACCGAAAGGGTACAAAATCCATAATTTAGACTGTAGTTCATTTGATTGTTCAGTTGGAAAATATGCCTCAAAGTTTTGCTGTAGTGTGTTCAAGTGGGAGCTGACTGTAGTTGTAATGCGGCTCTCCAAATCTTTCTCTTTTTCTTCCCATTTGCAGGTTGCCATAAAAGTCTGTAGTGTTGGCATACGTGAGAGGTTGTTGTCTTTGGTGTCGTCAATGAGCCGACGAACAAGATGCTCAAAATATGCAATTTTTGAAGTTGCTTTAAAAATGTCAATGGCTTCTCCCTGTAGGGTAGTGTTGAGGGAGTTGAGGAGTTCAAAAATGTCCACCAAGTACGCCAATCGGGCAAGCCAAAACAAATCTTCAAATAGAACAGCTTTCTTATGGTCTTGCTCTTTAAACCAATCAAGCAATTGTTGCCTCAATTTCCACACCCTTTCAATCACTCTTCCGCGAGATAGCCACCTTACGTCCGTATGATACAGGAGTTGATTACTACTTTCTTTTAAGAGTTCGTTGAAAGCGCTACTTTTCTTGGGGTTGTGCAATATGTCATTAACAACTTTCAGAGTGTCTGAAAGCACTTCACCCAGCAAACTGCTTTCTTCATTGCCCAGCTTTTTCGCCACCAAGGCCTCGCGGTGTATGACACAGTGCAAGCTAACTACTTCAGGTGCAACTTGCTTTATTAGAGTAACAACCCCTTTTCGATTGCCGACCATTACCTTCGCATCATCAGTGCAAACAGCTCTGCATTTCGACCATTGAATATCATGCTCGGAGAGGAAACTGTTCAATTTTGCGAATATAATTGTTGCGGTAGTATCTACGCCAATGGGGAAACAAAACAAATAGTGATCGACAATTTCCATAGGTCTTTGTCTGGAAAGCGCACATATGCAATCAATTGAGCATCTCTCGTACTGTCAGTAGTCTCGTCGAACTGAAGTCCAAAGCAGGGGGCGTTACGCAGTCTCTCAAGCAGAATAGTTTTCATTGCAGAGGCAATGACTGTACATCTTCTTTGCATTGTATTGTCGGACAATGACAATTTTTGCACTTCTGCTACGGCAGCGGTAAAAACGTAAAAGACTTCCTTGCTGACATAAGGACATGAGCCATTTTTAGAGACGAAAAGGCGAGGCGCTGATCAGTGGGCTGCACTACCATTTTTTTAAACTGTTGCTGTTGATCAGTAAGCTGCCTTGCCTGACGTTGCAAAAAAAACCGACTTATTTCGATGTTCAGGATGTTTGCTATCTCTGTGCCGCTTTAATTTAGATTGCTCAAGTGATGGGTTGTGGTAAACGACGTGACAGAATGAACAGCGGGCTGAGGGATAGATCTCATCCGATTCCCGAACGAACCCCAGTCCATTGAATGCATCATTCCATTTTCGCTTTTTGCAATTCTGACGTTTCTTTGTTGTCGTACTTAATGTCGCTTTTTCACGCTCTTTCATAACCGAGGAGGACTGATGATGATCGAGGTCGATTGACGATCCGGTAGAGTTTTCATCTTCACCCGTTTCCTTTGCATTCGTAAAAGCAAAATTTAGTAGACTCATGCCTTCCTGCAAGTACAAAAATATATTATGATTATTCGGGTTAACATAGAGGCTGTGAATATGATTATTTTCAAAACGTCATATTTGTACTGTAGAATAAATCCAAACAATAGCAATTTTTCATAAATATAGCCATTCTTTTGACGACCTTATGTCCTGGAGTTTTCATCAATAAGGATGACCACTATTCATACACGCATTACCAAAGTTAATGCCTCTTACTAGAAAAAAAATATATCGGCAAACGTAAAATACATTTCTTATATTTTGCTTAATCCAGCAGTCATCGTTTGTGCAAAATTATCTCAACTTAATAAACAAATTACTGAATTGGAACACTTTTCCTTTTCCTCATTCTATTACGAAGAAAATGAAAGTAAAGCTAAACACGCTACTTATACGTTAAGCTGCTTGATTGTACAAATCGTGAAAATAGCTTCTTTATCCATTATCAGAATTTTAGATTTTTAAGCGGAAAACATTGATACATGTAGTGACAGAGATTTAGCCATTTTGTTGATCGTGGGGTTATCTTAATACTCGTAAATATCTTTTTACCACATTCACAGTTTTAAAAACGATACACAAATGACATAAACAGCGAATGTCAATATCATGAAAATCCCAACAGAATCCCCATGCCCACTGCAACCCTGGTTAATTCAATCGACGGAAAATAACTGCGCGTCTTGGTGGATTTGAACCACCGACCTCTGGCATTCTGGTATTCCAACGCTCTACCAACTGAGCTATGGACGAGTGACAGAAAGACATAAGTCCTCAATTGAAGAATCTGCGACAAGCCGATGGCTTCATCCTCCAAGACAACATATACAGTAGCATTAACCGTCTAGCCACACTACCAGTATTAGAATACTAGTAATTCAAGACCAGCATTATACTTTTATACTTTTTAAAGCAAACGGGTCATGTTTAGGTTCATTCGTGGTGGTACCTAACACTAGGATGGCTGAAGATTTATATACCTAGGATGGCGGAGAAGTCGAAAGCGACTTTTCGCATTATTTTGCCTCCAAATCAACGTAGCTTGGGTCCACTACCCGCAAGCACATGCCTTTTCCAAATTTGACTGTTTTCTGTTGTCACTGCAATGTACTGAGATCAATATTCCTGTGATGGGCCTACTTTAGGCCTACTACATCACGTTTCCTATGTATTTCGTACCATTTGAAGCGCATTATTATATGTCGGTTTCTCTTTACTAAGTTTGAAGCAAATTTCCCCAAATAGCATAGGAATAAAAAGAAAATTGATCTGAAACATTTTTGTATTTGACAAAAGAAATCAAGTGTGGCAAAGACCGCGCACCATGTCAATTAGGTAATTGAAAAAAACTAGCAGTTTTTGCATGTACAGATGGTAATTCGATTTGAATTGGTCTTGCTGCAGGAGCCACACGTAGGTTTCAAACAGACTTTGCAAATTGTGACTGTCATATTTTTGCATTCTCTAGCAGATTGACATTGACGACTGTGAGGCATCACATCATCTGGAATATCTAAAGCACACGAAGGTCTTTGTTCCCTCTTTTGACGATAGTCCTCCGACAGCTGCTTGCACAGATTCAAGATGAACTGACGTCGAGAAATAGCCTCACCGGTCACTTTCTTGAAGACAATCCAAGCATTTACGGCTGCGATATCTAGCATATTGTTCCACACTGCAACAGGCCATCGGAAACAAGGACTATGAGTAGAAAGCTGTTTAGACATCATGTCAAAGCAGTCAACACCGACTTTATCCTTGTTGTATGAAAGAATGAAATCTAAATCTATCTAAATCTCATTACTTATAAAGCATCTGAAGAAAAGAAGGCGCTTATACTTATAAGTAAAAGTCGTGTTTTCAATTTTAATTTCATTATATTTTTCTCCGGTTGCCGAGTATAGTTGTTAATATTTCTCTTGTTATATATATGTATGTGAAATTGGAACTTAGTTTTTCATCAGAAGCAATATCATCCTCATTAACTCTGTATGGATTCCCATCATGCTTACGGTCAAAGTGAAGAATACATCGTCGGAAAAGAACAAAAAGTTAACTATCATGCGTGAAGAAATTTTTTACTACAAAGTTACGACGTTTCGCGAATGCAACCTCGGTTTTTGGCTGTGTTGCACTTATCTATTTTTCTGCGAATTGAGGCGATATTTTCATTCCATCTTTTGTGGATATGCACTCGACGCGCTCCTCTTCAATGACTGGTATGCAACAATGCAATGACTGGTGATAACAATAAAGAGGTAGTTTACCTTGATGTGAAAATACAAATCTCACAGAACAGCTTGAGAACTTCAGTATATTACAAGGTAGATGACTTCTCTTTCTTTGTGGTGCAACTGACTTTTCCGGAGAGCATGATCCCATTACAGATGGCCCTTCATGTTTTCGCGTCGCAGGTAGTCAGATATTGTAGAATATGCTCGAAGTTACAAGACGCTGTACACAAAACTAACAAGACACTAAATATCATGAAATCTAGAGGTTATTCTCAGCATGACTTGATGAGTTACACAGAAAAGGCTCTCACAAGGCATAATGAATCGCTTCACAAATATGGTCTTTTCTCGGCTCGACAATTCACTTCACTCTGTGAATTTCAATGAGGCACGCGACCAACAAACGACTCACATTTTCCTGAATGCCTTGCTGCATAGGTGAATAAACGACTAGCAATGACTTGTAGCCATCATATGGGGGGCGGTGAAGAGTGAATACAGAGCGCTTAGCGTGGCTTACGGGAGATGGGAGAGCTCCCATTGTTAAGTCTTGATGTATGAGGCGAAGTTTGTGTAAAGGTGGATTACATATTTATCACACAGCGATTACATCTTTATGGGATTCGAGGATGAACAGGATCTGTTTACTTGTGGGAATCGAAAAGGCAAAGATTGATGTACAGGATTTGTTTACATGTGAGGATCGCAAAAAGCATACTGTATTTATTGATGGGATGAATTTAATGACAGAATCAGTTTACATGTGGGAAACGCACCAATATTTATGAAACAGCACTGAAAAAAAGAAATGTAAGAATCCCAAAGAAGTTTTTAAAAGAACCGGTAGCTCAACATATTGAACAAGAAAAGGAACTGCGGAAGGAACAATGTATTAAACGGTGTGAATGTGAAATCAAGAGACTGAGATTGATAGCAGAAATAAAGAGTAAAATTACTGAAAGAATAGATGAAGAAATGATGGAATTTATAAAGGTGTATTACAACGATGACGAAACTAAACTCCGCGAAGACCAATGGCGTGAAATGATTGAGGAGGAAGAGAAAAGGAGTACTATCATTTGGCAAGAAAAGCAAAGTTTTTTTGAATCAACCAAACATTTAATTTCCATTAATAGTGAAAGTAAAACAGTACAAAACAATTAGTGGTACCAAAAGAACGTCAACTTTTGAATAACAATGCAAATTATAATAACTGGAGAAACTTCAGGACAAATTATAACAAACGATATAATAACTATTCTAATGCAAACTACGATGGCTTTAAACGCAACGACAGGAGAAACAACGAATGTTGTGAAATACAAAACTACAATATGAATAAAAGGTACATCAATTACGATCATTATATCAAACACAGAAGCTGCAATTGCAACAAATGGAGGAACAACGAACGGTATGAAATGCAACATAATAACTACAAACAGTGGAATTGGCGGAATAGAACGTTTAGTGATTTTTGTGACAATAATAACTATCCTGACCACTACGGCGGAAAGATATCTCCATTTTTTTATCAACCTTTGACCCATAGACGATTTTGCTGAAATATTTATGTATCAATAACTCATTTCTATGATCCTGTGCTAGATGTATGCCAATTCAAAATATCAAAGAAAATCATTATCCCTTGAGAAGTTCCATGAAAGGGACGCAACCGGTGGGGAGTAATCCAAAGTTGAGTTTGTTTTCCTTCTGGGCTTTTATTTCTCTATTAATTCACAATTTTTGACTCACTCTCTTTTCACAATATATATATATATATATATATATATATATATATATATATATATATATATATGTGTATATACAGTAAAATAAGATGAGAACTCAAAGAAAAACTCCAGATTTGCAAGCACAAGCACTTTCTTATCTTCAGGTGCTTCGCTGAACAAGGAACAATATCAATTAAGCCTTAGAGGCAGGGATATATCAATTTACGATATTCAAATTTTAACAAATGTATCAAAGGGAATAGAAGGAATAGAAATCAATGTATATGTGCATGTAAGTGGTTATCAAAGTTTCATAGTTAGGAGACGGTATACATTCATGCATGTAGATATCAAATGATAAGGAGGATCATGGTACTCGTAAATTAGTCACAGGTTATTCAATGTGGGGTGAAATTTATCTATGAAAAATCGTTCTTTACAACGTCGAAGTATGCTGTCATCACACCTTACTTTGTAGAATGGAAAGATTTTAAATTTTCTTTTTCCACACGTATCAATATGTCCACTAACGCGTATTTTCCTGTATTGCGGGTGACAAATTTGCTCTTTATGGATTCGAGTACGTTCGCGTAGTGTGTTGCCTGTTTCTCCAATGTAAAATTGATTGCATCCCATGCAGGTAAGTACATATATCACATTTTGTGTTGAGCATGTCATTGAGGTTTGTATTTTAAAAATAGTTCCATTGAAATTATATTCACAGCCTTCAAGCAAAACTTCGTATGTTCCACACCGAGAATCCTTGCACCTTTTAACCATGGGAATTTCTTGGCGTGTGATAAATTTTGAAGGACATAAAATATGTTTGAGATTTTTTTATTGTCTGCGGCTATTAATAAATTTGTTGTCTCTGAAAATGTCTTTAGTTTTTTCATCATTTTGCAGAATTGAGTTGGTATGTGATAGGACAGGTAAGACATTCGTATTTCTCGGGTTATATGTATGCACAAACGGAATTATAGAATCACTGTCACTTTTCGTTTTGTGTTTGGTCTGCAAAAGTAATGAACGATTTAATTTTAAGGCATTGGAAATTCCATCATAGAATAGAATAGAATAGAATAGAAAGCGTTTATTTCTCAAAATTAAAAATCATCAATTACTAGTTATGAAGTACCAAATAAAATCAAGATTTAAGTCAGACGATGAGAACCTGAGAACATGGAATTAAACATTTTGCTCATAAACGGCACAAAGGAAGTTTGATGTCTCAAGGTAATGCATTTTGGAATTCTGACGCGACCACTTGGCAAACGTTCAGGCAAAATAGGATGCAACACATGGTCAACAGAACTCAAAGCTCTCGAAAACAGTCTGAGTGCCTGCTTTTCCTGTGCTTGGTAAAAATCAGGTAGACAGTCCTCCTCCTTGCATTCCTTTCCACATATAACCCAGTGACAGCGACGCACGAATTTGTTGATCTTACGCTTATCCTTTTTCAAAATGCTGCCAACATACACCGTGCTGCCATAACTCAGAGTACCAAGAACAAGACATTGGTATACACGAATCAGTTTATCTTTGGTAATAATGCTCTTCAGTACCCTTAGAAGATGGAGAAATTTGCTAGCTTTACGCAATCTAGCATCTACATGCACGGTCCATGATAGTGATTCACAAATTTGGATACCCAAAATACTCAAATCCTTCCGAGATGGGGGAGAAAAATCAAGAGGGCTGACGGAAGATGTACTTTTAGTTTTAATCAGCATTTGACAGCTTTTAGTCACATTTAAGGAAAGGCCTTTTTCTGTCGCCCATCCAACAACATGCTGAAGCTCTTCCTTATTTCTAATCTCGTTGCTGTTTGAGATCTTATGAGGTAGGCAAAGAACAATGTCATCGGCATATTTGAAAATCGAACTGTCATCATGTAAAGTAGTCAATCCTCCAACAAATACACAAAAAAGAGACGGTGACAAAATAGCTCCTTGTGGCAATCCAGATGTCACGTTAGAGATTGAGCTTGTTTGGTTGTTGTAGCTTACAAATTGCTTCCTGCCTTCCAAATACGAATTATACCAGGCAATGAAACCTCTATGAATGCCAATCTCAATAAGCTTTTCAAGTAATAAATGATGGGGGACAGTATCAAACGCCTTTGATATATCAAAACTCACAACCGATACTGCATTATTAGTTGCATCATCCAGTTTTCTACATATGTCGTCGTATAAGGCTATTATGTGACAGACGGCACTGCTACCCTTGAGAAATCCATACTGATTAGAACCATAGAAGTCAATTAAAGTTGGATACATGCGCTTCAAAATAAGCCGCTCAAAAATTCTGGCGATTACAGGTAGTACCGAAATTGGCCTAAAATCAGCAACAGATGGGCGAAGGCACTTGGGAGCAGGTACAAATTTTGCCATTTTCCACAATTCCGGAAAAGTATTCAACAATAATGAAGTGTTGAACAAATGACATAAAGGGTAGCAGAGATATGATGACCCGACTTTCAGTAATTTGCTTGGAAAACCATCCGACCCTTCGCCTTTATTCGGCAGTTTTTGAAGCAGTTCCTCGATCTCGCTTGGTTCAATCAAGCTACACCACGGAGAATCACCTGCAATAGGTGTCGAAATAACTTTGTCACTGAAAATTGACGTAAAAAAGTCATTTAAATCATCGGCTGATATATCACTATTTCTCAGTGGGGCTTTATTCGTGCCTTTGTACTGCTTTACAATGTTCCAGATACTTCGTGTATTATCAAGTGACCGTTTAGTCCAGGCTCGCTTTGCTGCATCTATTTCTAGTTTTGCTTTGATCTTATAATGCTCATACAATTTGTAATTACCAGCTCTAAAGGCGTCCCAGCGTTTTTGAATGATATACTTTGTCAAAGGCGTCATCCACGGCTTATCCCGGTCTGTCAAAACGACCGTTTTTTTGGAATTTCTCGTAAGATCAATTAATTAGTGAAACTGGATAGCCTTGCTTTGATAGAATGATTTTCAATTCTTCCAGTCGATTTAGTCTCGTCGGTAAATCACTACAAATAACGCATATCCGTCGTGCAAGGTTATATGGTATAGCGCGTTTTACAGCACGTGGATGGCACGATGAAAAGTTCAAATACTGGTGACTATCTGTAGGTTTGCAATATATATCCGTATATATCTTCTCTTCCCTTTTTATTATAAGGACATCTAAAAATGAAATTTGCTCATTGCTTACTTCTATAGTGAAAATAATATTTACATCCAGGCTGTTGAGAATTGTTTTGAATTGATTTAATTTTTCCGCATTCCATCTCCAAATAATAAATCCATCATCTAAATAACGTTTCCAATTATCCATTATTTATATATATATATATATATATATATATATATATATATATATATATATATATATATATATATATATATATATATATATGTATGTATGTATGTATGTATACCGGGTAGTCAAAAAGTCCTTGGACTCTGGGCAATGTTACACAAATATTTTATTTGAATTGAAAAACAAATAACTATGTCTATACAAGAGGAGGTATACACGATATAATAGTCTAATGAACAATACTCACACAAATTTATTCAAAATGAAGTCCATTGGCCTGTATACATCGGTCTATTCTGTTGGCCCAATCACGAAATGCAGTAGTGGAATGATGATGATCGATATTTTCAATTTCTTGGGTGATCTTATTTCTTAAAATGAGATTAGCAAATCGTTCTCCATGAGTAAATACTTTGTCTTTCAAATAGGACCAAAGAAATGAATCACACACAGTCAGATCCGGAGAACGTGGTGGCCATTCGACTGGCCCTCTTCGACCGATCCATCGTCCTTGCAAATGCTGATCTAGCACGTTTCTCACATCTGCTGCATATTGGCATGAAGCCTCATCTTGCTGAAAGATCATATCTCTTCCAATAGGACGAGTAAAATATGGTATTACAAGTGGAACAACAACATTGTCTATGTATCTTTCCGCGTTCATAGTCTCCTCTTGAATAATGAAAGAAACAAGACCTCTGCATGAAACAGAGAGAAACCTGAGAAATCGTACGGCGCGCGTCTGTAGCATTTGTGACTGCAACATTAGCTGCTGTGCGTGATGGGTGATTTACCGATTGAAGAAAAAGTATATTTGGCGTCTTGGATGATTTCATTTAAAAGTCCTGCACAAGTAGCAGGAAAATATAGAGACATGTTCAATGGACTTCATTTTGAATAAATTTGTGTGAGTATTGTTCTTTAGACTATTATCGTATATACCTCCTCTTGTATAGAAATAGTTATTTGTTTTTCAATTCAAATAAAATATTTGTGTAACATTGCCCAGAGTGCAAGGACTTTTTGACTACCCTGTATACAATCGCTGGATGTTAATCCTAAAAAAGGACTGATAGCTGTTCACGGTGGTTAACGGGAAAGATACTTGTGCACTGCTACATATAGAAAATAAAACAGTAGGCGCACAGAACAATAAAACAAGAAATATGTGAACAATCTAGAAAGATTAATAAAAATCAAAAAGAATGGGCTCATCAGCAGGATGACCAGCTAGGTGACGTTTCGAGTCCTTTAACATCTTGTACGCTCAAACCCTAGCTTTTGGACCCCGCAGAAATGGCGGACCCCATACACAGTAACAATATCGATGACAAATTTAACCAAAGCCACACAGGATAGACAACTCTTTGGCAGAATGTAAACCAAACTTGAAAAAACAAATATATCCATATTTAACAATCTCTCCATACACTTGATCAGTTTACAAGCTTTATACATGCGCCTCGCGAGAATATCAAATATCAAAATATCAACTTTTAACTTTAATAACGACACATGAGAACACATTCTTAGATACCTTAAAACTTGACTGGCAGATACATTTGCTCCGACATGAAGAGGAAGAAGACTTTCCGGAACAGAAAACATTAAAAGAAAATTGTTCAATTGTATGAAAAACGGAAGTGTGCAATCTATCATTATTGACGCTCAACTTAACGTCAAGATATTCAACGGAAGTGTTATTGGTCCCATTTCTCTCTGCTTTCAAATCAAAGGGATAAATTCTAGTTAACAAAGTCTCGAAATGTTTATAGTTGAACAAACAGATGTCATCTATGTAGCGTGTGGTATTCCACAACAGTCCAGTTAGTCCAAATTTCTTATCCCAAAACAATGTCTTCATAAAAACAAACTCACAGTACACAAAAACAAATCAGACAATAAGGAACTACAGTTGCCCCCGCCATGGGTTGTTTAAACACTAAACCACCGAAATAGAAAACGTAAATTGCAGCTTTAACATTTTCCTAACTACAACAACTATAACTTTTGTAAGTTTTGCAAGCAAAAAATATATTATTAAAACCAACGCGAGAAATTTTCTTGACGCGAGGAGAAATCAGCAGAGAAATAATCTCTATGTATTGCTCTTCATCCTACAGAAATCATATTATTCCTCATCAAAAAATACTAAAAAATCAAACGTCTTTCCTATCACTTGTTGACATACACTGTTAACTGCAGCAGCAACCTGACAATTAATCAGCCAAATTAGTATTTTGGCTAGTGCTACGCATCATCAAAAAATTTCCTGTTTATCAGAGAAACTTTGTCTCATCACACGTTTCAATTTATAATTCGTCTGCTGTATGTTATGCTGCTTGCGATTAATGCATACACTTTCATCAAAATTAGATGGCATCCTTTCCAATTTTCAATTATTTGAATGCAATTCCTTAAATAAGTAGAGTTCCGTTTTTAGACCTGCAATCACGGCAGCTGACACTTTTTAAACTCATTTTATCGATGTTCTTTACAATATTTAAAGGCATATCACTACGTGACATGTCACGCATAACCACGGATGTTTGGGGTAATCCGTAATTACGCGTGAACCACGGCCGAACCAATTATACGTGTTGTGTCTGTCTATTCTCAGCACAAAACCTAGGTCCCATTACGTTGTTTAGCCTCTAATACATACGAACATAAGACGCAAAGGCGAGGTCTTGGGCCTATTTCAATTTAAGGTCCCTAACCTTACTACCTTAAGGTTAGGTACCTAATGTCATGCTCCCTTAAGGTGGATAAGCGTATTTCAATTATAAGGGAGCACTTTCTTAAGGTACCTTAAGGGACCTAACAAGCTCCCTTAAAAGGTACCTAACATAGTAATCTACATGCGTATCTGTCAATAGGTTAGCAGTTTGTCAAGGTAATGTAGGACATCATTAAAATTTCAATGCAATAAATAAGAATGGAATGAGAATGTGCTACTTACAACCCAGCTGATAAAATTTCACCATAAATCAAAAAGAAATCTATCACTAACACATTTTAATTGCTCATCACGGCACTGACCAACTCACTAAAAGTTCGTATTGTCAGGCTCTACAATAGGTAACGACGTATGAGTTGCGGACAATGTTTCCAATTTCCGAGGCATCATCCAACTCAAAATTATCTTGTGGTTGTTGGAAAAAAAGTGGCGGTTCATGTACATCATTTGGGATCTCAAGCTTAAAGTGACGTGCCATGTTATGCATCACACATGCAGCCTTGCAAATTGATCCAAACTTATCAATTTTTGATCGAAAGGGACGTTGTAAAATTCGGCAACGATTTTTCAAGATACCAATTGTCGGTTCGACAATAACCCGCGAAGCACACAAGTTGCGTTGATATCGTCCTTGATGTTGATCTGAAGTCAAAGTAGATGGATAAGGTGTGAGACAACAGGTACGACAAGCATATCCGGAATCACCAATAAGACTGAAATCTTTTAGATGCTGCATGAGCTTAGGAACTTCGGACTGCGACATTACCTTAGCATCATGACTTGACCCAGGCCATGAACAGTCAAAATAACGGATTATGTAGTCCAAGTCACACACAATCATCACATTAACACTTGGCCAACCTTTTCGATTGATGTATGAAGGCTCATGGGTTGAAGGATGAAGCATCGGACAGTGAGTACCATCTACGGCCGCGATAATTCGACGCAACTTAAATTTTTTGTAAAAACGAGATTCCATGGCTTTTGCGCTGGCTGCAGAATACCAAGGGATCCAGCGTCGCACTATCTCACTTCGACATAAAGCTTCAATTCCGTCATAAACACTACGCCATGCAGTGGTTGCAGATATCTTGCTATTTTGATTGAGATTCCAAAAGCAATTACCGGTTCCCAAGTAGTGTAAAGTGTAAAGGACTTTAAGATAAGGAGGCGCACTGTTCGAATAACAACTCTTTGAAGGCAGATATGGGATAAGTTCTTCAATAACTATGATTGCAGCTTCTTTGGTAAATCGGAAATTTTGGAAGAAAAAAGTTTTGTCATAATCAAATGGATTATTGGGATCATGGAGAATACTTCGCCGCAGAGCTCGAGATTGGTTAAGTTCTTCAATAATTTCCATTAGGCGTATATCATTCATCGTGGTTTTTATTCAACTCTCACGCAACACGCTCTCAGATATCTTTGAAGTCAAGTGACTATGGTGCATGTATTTACGGCGACACTCATTGTTTGAAGACTGCTGATTCGTCAGGTGACATAGATAGCGCATCGATTTAGCCTTGATTCAGCAGCCGAGGAATGGATTACTCATCAAACTTATCGAAGTTCTTAATAACGTCACTGCAGAACGCACCAGTTGGTTAATATAACACAGTATCGACGTTATCCTCACAGTTAGTTTACTTCATCGCAATTTGGCAGACCATCTCACTGTATTGTTCCGTCATCGTAAAATATGCCTTCTTCAGCATTTTCGAATGAAACAGTGTTGATTTTTCTTCAAATGTTGAAAGAGAAAGCTGACGCTTTGTTCAGCCGAGTGAATAACAAATTGACTGTGAACAACAAGCCAACTATGTGGAAGCAGCTGTGTGATGACCTCAAAGTTACCACAGGTGTTAGGAATTAGCACACATATACACAGCAGCAGTTACATGCAATAACAGAGAAAAGTCCGGTGTCATGCGCTTTGCGAACCGTAATTGATACTCGTTTATTTCAAGTCTCTTCACACATATATCAAACATTAAATTGACGTATATAAACAGATGTCAAGAGTTCATGTATCAACATCCATAACATACCTCCCCCCTTAAGCACACGGTTTGACAAGATTTCACTGCACAAGTTCGGAGATATATACAACGTCGCACAGACTCGCACTTGAGATCATTACGAGCTTGCGAAAGTTTAGGACTTCATGTGGTACACAAATTCACATCACACGGTAATGAATCACGAACAGTCACATTCTACTCCATCACTCGCTTTCTCCGCACTCTTCCATATTTCGATAATCCCCTGACGAAGGAGAAAGGATCATCTTGTTCTTCTTCGCCCTCCGTTGAGTTCGCCGCTTGTTCTTCATCCACTTCGCTGTACACTGCTCGCTCTTCAGGCTCGACTTCACTGCCGCCCACTACCATAATCATTCCGGGATCTTCTTCAGGATCGGTATATAAATGGAGTCTCCTACTGACTGGCTCATCTATGCTTCCATCTAGTTCTGCTTCTTCTTCTATGGTGATGCAACCTACTGATCTATCCTTACCATCACCTTTCATCCCATAACGCTTCAAGTTCCTACCATGGACTCTCTTTCGCCTTCCCTTTATCTGAACAATGTAATCCGGCCTCTCTACTCCTACGACTTCAAACGGTCCGTCAAAGTATGGACTCAACTTTCTAACCGCTCCTGGCTCTATCCAATATTTCCTTAGCATGACATACTCCCCTTCCTTAAAACCGTCATTCGTGGCATCTCTACAAGTTTTTTCCTTAGCAGACAATAGACTCTCAAACGCCAACTTCTGCCATTCGGATGCTTGCTTACATGCTTCTTGTAGACTATTGCAGTACGTACGAGGACTATTTGGATCAACATCAACATGCGCATCTAGACTAGTATGGGGAATGCGACCAAACACTAGTTGGTATGGACTGAAATAGGTGACGCTGTGCTTAGTTATTCTGTAGTTATACGCAATGACACCCAGGAAGCAATCCCACTCATCCGCCTTTTCTTCGACATGGCATCGTAACATCTCCCCTAGTGTGCTGTTAATACGTTCGACCTCCCCATTGCATCTAGGATTCCATGCAGTAGTTCTCAGCTTCTTGACACCTAGATATTCACACAATTCTTTAAAAAGATTGCTTTGGAAATTGGAGCCTTGGTCTGTTAGAATTTCTTTTGGTATCGAGTACCTACAGACAAGATCTAACACTCTGTCAGCGATTGTCTTCGCTTGCTGATCAGGAATAGGATACATTTCCACCCACTTTGTGAATAGGTCAGTTGCAACCAGTATAAAACGGTTACCGTTGCTTGTGGTAGGCAATGGTCCCTTGACATCCAGGGCCCACTGCACGAAAGGTTCACCAATCACTTCAATCCTCCCTATTCCTTCTGAGACATGACTTTGACGATTGTACTTAGACTTAGCACATACAATGCAATTGGCCACAAACTCATCACTCTCACGACGCCTGGCCACCAATATTTCTCATTCACCAATCGACTTGTCCTTTTCCTTCCCATGTGTCCTTTGTGCGCCTTCTCCACCATCTCCGATCTAAGCCCTTTCGGTACCACCAACTTGTTCTCGAAAAATAATTTTCCATCCACAACTGTCAACTTATCCATCAACTTCGTGTAACTCATTTTCTCTTCATCACCATCATGTTTGTTGATGTCGGTTAACCCCTCCTTCACACGTATGGCCCAAATCATTGCAAGATCCTCCTCTTTTGCGCGCCTCCACTCATCATCTGTCCTCACTAATTTGACTGTTTTCCGACTCAGTGCATCAGCTTGCGGAATCTTTTCACCTGGAACATAGCTAATTTTCACTCCCAGGGAGTGAATCTTGCTCCACCATCTAAATAGAACAGGATCTAGTAAGTTCGGCTGTATGTTCTTGCACGGCTGGTGATCAGTGACCCACGTTAGGTCTGGAGCTCCTACCACTTGCCACTGGAATGATTTTATTGCATTTACACATGCTCTCATTTCCCTTTTTGTAGTTGAGTACCCCTGTTCCACCTTATTCTACTTGCCTGACGCAAAGTTTATCGGTTTCCCTTCCTGTTCAAGTGTGGCGCCCCATCCTATTCCGCTGGCGTCTGTCACCAATGTTATTGGCTTGGTCATGTCAAGTGAGTACCTGCGTGGAGCCTCCTTTATCGCCTCCTTTAGTCTAGAAAACGCTTGTTTCTGCTCATCCCTCCACTCGAACTCTCTATCTTTCTTCAACAAATCAGTCAGTTCCTGAGTAATGATTGCGTACTGAGGGATGTATTCCCTATAAAATCCAGTGAATCCAAGAAATCTCTTCAATTCTTTCTCATTTGAAGATTCACTCCATGTCTCAACTTCTTCAGCGAACTGCTCCCTTGCTCGAATGGACTGGTGACCAATCGTGTAACCCAGGTAGTCCACAAATTCCTTACGCCATGAACACTTGCGCTCGTTCAGAACTACACCTCTCTTGTTCAACTCTTCAACAACCAACTGAATGTGTCTCTCATGTTCATCTATCGTGTCGCTAAAAATCAATATATCATCGATGTAAGCTACTGCACATGTTTTGTCACTTTTACTGTTTACTTCTTGCATCATCTCATTCATTACTCGCTGGAATGTCTTACTTGCGTTCTTCAGTCCAAACGGCATAACAGTAAATTCATAATGACTGTCGTTAACAACAAATGCAGTCTTCTGACAGTCTTGCTCCCTCATAGGAATTTGCCAGAAACCTTTCTGAACATCTAGCACCGAGAAATGCTTCGCATTCGCTGCTTGCTGCACTAATCTACGTAAGTCAGGCATTGGATAGGGATCACTTTGGGTCACATTATTCAGCTTTCTATAATCAATGGTTAAGCGTAACTCCTCACTATGTGGCTTGGGAACTATGACCACAGGAAAAGAGTATGGACTCCAAGACTTTCTGATGATTCCAACCTCCTCCATTTCAATCAACATCTGATTTACCCTGTCAACATAATGAACAG
Organism: Prostheceraeus crozeri; assembly: GCA_907163375.1. Classification (NCBI taxonomy): domain Eukaryota; kingdom Metazoa; phylum Platyhelminthes; order Polycladida; family Euryleptidae; genus Prostheceraeus; species Prostheceraeus crozeri. The sequence goes on from CAJQUW010003275.1 coordinate 23,880, forward strand.
GAATCCGGTAAGGCTTTACCGAAATAGGTGCATCTGACGTGGTCACAATTGAGTGCTCCGCTCCTGAAATCCTAGGACTCTCTCTCGTTTCCTTAACGCGCTTAATGTAACAGGAGGAGTCTTCACAATCAACTAACACTTTGAAATCCTTCAAGATATCTCGCCCTAAAAGCATTCCGTCAGACACATGACGCACAATGTAGAAAAGAACCTGCCGCTGGATCTCATCTATTTCTAGCCAAACCAACACCTCACCAACAGTATGCAACTTTCCTCCATCAATGCCTTCAAGCATCTGATCGATGGTACCTGAGTGACTACCTAGAGATAATGAAAATGCTGTATCTTCATTAATAATCGAAACTGGGCTACCTGTATCAATAACTGCTTTTATTGGTCGACCTTCAACACTGACATTAATGAAAATGTCTTCATCACTCCTCTTAGCTGACTCAATTCTTCTGACAATCTGTCGTAGTGGTTCACTAATTTTCCTGACCCGCTTCACATTTCGGTTGCTCTGTTGACTGTTACTACTTGATGCTTTAGGACAGTGTGCCGCTAAGTGTCCAGTTTCCCGGCATGCGTAGCAACGACGCTCCTGACAGTCTTTGGCATAGTGCCCTGGCTTTCTGCAAGCATAACACACATTTTTGGAGTTAACACCTGTACCACTGCTCCTCTGACCTACGTGCTGTTTGAAGCCCCTCTGACTCTGATCAACACCATCGCCTCTACCATGGAACATTCTGGAATTTTGACCAAACTTCTGACCGCCACCATACACTCTCTTGATCGAAACTTCAGTCTTTCTAAATACCTCCATCTTACAGATCAACGTATCAAGTGAATCTAACGGGGACTCATATAACTTTTCCTTACACACATGTGGTGCTGCTTCAATCAGCTGTGACTTGACCATCATGGTCACAGTTTCTGGTTTTGCTTCCGGCATAGCTTCCCTCACTAGTCTCTTCAATCTCTCCGCCGCCTCCCTAGGTGACTCATTCAACCTAATCTTGCTATCATGGAATTCCTTCAATGCCAAAGTTCTCTTCTCTGGCGGTTGAAGCCTCGCAATCACAAAATCTCGCACCTCATCTAGCGTATCGAAACTCTTGCTCTCTACCTCATCTGCCAACCATTCCTCTACGAATCCGATCTGTAACACTGCAGCACTAACCCTCTTTTCGTCACCCCACTTACTAAAACTCGCAACTCTTTCCAAACTCTTAAAGAATGCTAACGGGTTCTTGCTCTCAAACTCAAGTTTCTTCCAATCCATAACCTCGGTGTCACTAAGTGAAATTAATAAGTTGAACACACAAAATAATTATTAACACACCTTGGTTATCAATCACTTTCACACAATTGTTATCGCTGATGGTTACAATCCCACCGCTGATGTTAGGAATTAGCACACATATACACAGCAGCAGTTACATGCAATAACAGAGAAAAGTCCGGTGTCATGCGCTTTGCGAACCGTAATTGATACTCGTTTATTTCAAGTCTCTTCACACATATATCAAACATTAAATTGACGTATATAAACAAATGTCAAGAGTTCATGTATCAATATCCATAACACAGGTCAAGAAGACATTCAAGTTGACAAATTGATAAAAAAATGGGATAACTTGAAATCTAAACTACGAAACTACACGATGAAAATACGCAGTAGTCGTTCTGCAACAGGGGGTGGTAGATCCATTCCGTTAGATCCCATCATGGAATTATGTTGGGATATCATGGGCAGAGATAACCCAGCATTGACTATGATACCGGGTGCTTCACATTCAGCAGTGAATACTTCAAATGAAGACCCTAATCGTGTCGAGATTGAGACTGAGGTTAGTGACATCGCCCTTCAGCCTGAAGAGACCCTCGATCAATCAATTTCTTCACAGATTGAGACACAAACGGTTGATGTAATAACAACCGATATATGCACTGCAGCAACTGTTGCAAAACTCGCTTGCAAAAAATTAGAAGAAGAGATAATACAAAATCGTCTGGAACACAAGCTGAAGATGGAAGTGCTAACTGCCAAGAGGGAATATTATGTTGAAAAAACAGCAAAACTGATGAATACTCCCTGAATAAAGTGCTTGACGATTTCATTACGTGTACCGCTTCATTTTGCTCAAGTAAGCGTCATATGTTATTTTTCGTTACTATCAATGAAATCATAAAAGCAGTAAGATTTGATAGTTGTTTTTGATTGTCGACTTGATGGAAATATTATACCGATATGTTCACTGTGACTATCTCGTAACTGTTCAGTTATCTTAACTATTCTAAATGTACATATTTACAGTAAATATATATATGTACATATTTACAGTATAGTCAAATAAACAAAATGCATATAAAATAATGTCTAAGATGTATGTTTATTGTCAGAAAATATCGATATCATCTTCCTTACGGATGATAGTAATATGTTAGGTAACTGGTAAGGTAGGGGAAGAGCCACCTTACTATTCACCTTAAGTTTTGCCACCTAACCTAAGATTGAAACAGGCTAAGATACTACCTTAAGGCGCCTTAAGATTTTTCGTCTTTGTCTTCATGCTGACTCACAACCTTAGGTACCTTAAGGGACCTTACGATATTCCAAGGTACCTAACCTAAGCTTTGAAATGTACTAACGTCGTTTCCAAGAATCTTAAGGTAATGTACCTTAAATTGAAATAGGCCCCTGTATAGAAAGGCTATAGATTTATTGCAATTAATCACACGTGATTACGCGTAAACTACGGCCGAACCAATTACGCGTGTCCTGTCTATCCTGAGTATAAAATCTAGGTCCTGTTACGCTGTTTACCCTCTAATGCGTGTATATCGCAGACAATCACGCGAGGAATTTGTGTCATTTAAATTACGCGTAGTTGCGTTTGGCGGTTTCAGATAGAAAGCAAATAACTAGACTTAACTTGGTGAAGATTGAAAAATTGTGCGGAAAATTAAGGAAGACGCCACCAAATTATCTGACCTTAACTTAGAGTCTCCTTAATAATTCCGCTTCTCCCCTTGCAGTATGTAGGCCTACATCAAATGTCATTTTTAATGAAACATCAAAAATTTGAGTGCATTTACTAAGATGTTAGACTCAGATTTTCATTAATCTTCAATTTATGCAGCAATGCTGGGAAAACCTAGACAGAGTGCACCAGTTGATTTAACTTTGAATTAAATCAATTGGACGATTCTACATGAAAGTCTATGCTGTAACGGTGCCATCAGCGGTGCCAATCGAGCTATACATAGGTCATAATGCAAAGTAAAATAATATTTCTTGCATTCTACGCAAAATTAAAGATCGACAAAAATATTTCAAAAACCCAACCGATAGAGTTGATGAAGTATAGGTACGAAGCGGTGCGCCATTTCTTTCAATGTGAGCCATTGTCCAAATTACATGCATGAAAGCCGGGCCGACGGCAGCTCGGCTGCCCACAGCTCGGTTCGACTTCATTTCTTTGAGCCGATTGGAGCCGCAACACCTCGCCTTGGCTTGAAATGTTGTCATGGGAATTAAGTCGGTGGAAAGAGAATCGCTCCGGACTGAAATTTTCACAGCACTCAATCTAAAGTCTGAATATGTCAGTCCTGTCAAAGCCTCCTGTCAGGGAGAAGTCACGTAAAGTTTAATTCTTTCCTTCACGTCTTCCCTATTGTTTCATCACATCCTACACGATAGGAATGGACAACAGTGGCTCATTATTAGAAATTTATTTAGCAACATATAAGCATAATCTAGACACTTTTTCACATGCCTTGAGTGATGTCCGAGACGTTAGTGATAGTGTTGAAAAAATTTACAGTAGTTTGTTGCATTCTTGTGTAGTTAAATTTCAGCGTAATGGCAATAAGGGGCCATCCACAAAGGAAGTCCGAAATATATTGGCATTTTTCAACTCCATAAGCCTCGTGAATCCAATCTCGATCTCGTTTCTCAATGTCGACCTAACTTCAGTCACGTAGTCTTACTCGTATTTGTAATTTAAATTACAGCTGCAACATGAATCTGAACAACATTTGGTATTCATTAACACAATTTAGTGCATACTAGTGAATTCAATTTTGATCTCTCCTCTCAATATCGAGATCTCGAATCAATATTTTCCATACACCGAGATCTCGAATTCAATATTGCAAGTAGGCCTATATGTGACTGTGGCAATTGCTCAGAAAGTGTGGTTAATTTCTGACAATCACCAATAACTGTACAGTAGTCAAAATTTGTGGGCCTCATTGCATGACCTAGTTCTATTTGCAATTGAAATTAGAATAACAGCACTAATTTGGTCTACATTTGGGACTCATTAATGCAATGTAGTACATGTACATGTAAGTACAGAAAAGTGTCCTCACAGCTAAGAATTGTTTCCTGTCATGACGGTTATATGGACTCCCAGGCTAGCATGAGATTCGTTATCTAAGTGCTAATTTACATGTAGTTCGCATGGGCATTAAGTTATCACCAATCCTTTTATGCGAAAATCAACCACTTTCTAAATAGTAACACACTTCGATTTTACGATTGACATGCACTCAAGTAGGAGCGCTCGTAAAATGTTAAGAGCGTCGTGTTCGTGCCGCATAATCAGCCCTAGAATGTGATTGCTTATAAATTCAGTACATGACAAGACTCAAGAAGCCTTATGTCTGACAGTGACCGATTTAATTTCATGATTCCGCCTTTATTTGTAATAGCAGAAATATTTAACTTACATTGAAACAGTATGAACGGATTATTTTTGCAAGTACGATGAGCATGATGCTTCCCACGATTTTATGCTTCATTATGAAAAGAATTCTGTAAATCTGAGTTGTAAGTATCAAGCTAAATAGAGCACAAGCTTAGAAGATGAATTGAATTACCGGATTTTTGACAAGAAGTGGATGGAATAGCAAATGGAGAATCCACCACTTTAAAAAAATTTCAACACTAATAGTTAAGTTTCTTGAAGATGGCTTCGTGAAAAATGCGAATATTAGTACATTTGGCGTCAACAGTTAGCCAAATGTCCCAACAGGCAAACCAACTAACCAGCAGTTTTCATTCGCTATATGTGTGTATTTAAAAAATCTCTCTCGAATAGTCGAGATCTCGGCACTCTATTCTCGAGATCTCGAACGCCTAAAACTGGTCGAGATCTCGAGACTGAATTCACTAGTACATGCATGTAGGTTGCAGAACAAAGTCCTTGCAGCTGGGTTTTTTTCTGACGCAAAAAAGTCACTTGCATTCCCAGGTTAGCATTACGAAAGATCATCGGTGCTGACTTTGCTCGTAGCCTTAACTATATGGGTAGGCTATTAAGCTGTCATCAATCCTTTTCAATCATTTTGTGATTATAGTCATCATCAATCCACTTTTGTGAAAATCAATCACTAATGATGCCACACTTCGGTTTTACAGTGGTTCAAATGATGATGGATGGGTTGTATTTCTCGTTTTATTGCGAGACCATTCGACTGTCGTTGCCCGACGACCGATTTCTGATTCTTCATCATTTACTGCACCATCTGCTCTTTCTATATGTCAAGTCAAATTCTTTCTGTCAATGCCGAAATATTTGTCGGAATATTTAGCGTACGCACTGCCTACAGAAATACTATTTATTTATCAGTATCTTTTAATTAAATGTACATGTAGACTCTCTTTTAGTAAAGGATGATCATTTAAAGAATTGAGAAAAGTTCTGATGTGATGTGTTGGACGCTTGGCATTTCAGTCGCCTCCGACGATCATCTTCTATAAAGCAATTGCTCTCGAAAAAATCATATATAAGAATCAATTCAGATCAGAAAATGATAATTAATGATCATGGTTGTCAGAATAAATAATATGTAAGAGTAGCAAGCCTTCCAATGGAAATATTACAACTCCGAGCTGACATATCTATTGAATTGGAATCACTACTCAACATCTGTTCAGCGCAGCTATTCATGGATGACTGATAACCGCAGTTACGGTCATTTGAAAAAAATTCAAAGGCACAGTCATCAAACATTGTGCACCTTCAAGAACATATCATTCATCAGCTTTCAGATGATTGTGAAAATATGCCGTGGCTTATTGAAAATAATTCAAAAGCAAGGGAATGCCAAGTTGACTGGTATTATAGATTTTCATTCATAACAAAAAATTCAATTAATTTCAGTCTTGACATCATTATACGATCTTCATGAATGAATAGCTTTCCGACGAACTCAGAAATTAATTCAATTTTTTGTTGTCAAATAATGCAAGTTAACTTGGCATTTCCTTTACTTTTGAATAATCTTTCAGATGGTACTCAAAATGTGGGCATAGGATTACATTTCTTGTCAACAAGTGACCAAATGCTCCAACAAGCAATTCAAATGTTACAGTAATTTTCATTTGTTTTGTGTGCGCATTAAAAAATCTAATCTCGAATCTAGTCAAGATCTCTGTACTGTGATCCCGTGATTGATTTCGAACCCCTAAAAATGGATTGAATACATAGTTCGCCTACATGTACAGTCCTCCACGCAAAAATACTTAGTCAGCATTGACGCAAAAACTCTGAATTCGCGCAAATATGATGAGAAGTTAGTGCTCTTGAGACTATGATTCTTAGCCATTCACATGGCTTACCATCTGTTCTTTCTATGCATCAAATACTCACTGTCAGCGCCGGAATATTTGTCTGCTTGCTATTCGTAATTTGGCACGCAATGGCATATAGCCTACTAATATCATTTAGTAATCAACATACTGTAATTACATATAAATTCTCAAAAAATCACTTATGGAAATCAATTCATGAATGCTTGAAAATGATGATCATGACCTTCACAATAAAAGAAATAATTACTCAAATGTAATGTAAAATCAATTGGCGCATTTATTGTCTTTGAGAAATTGTTCATGTTCAACACCGCTAGCATGCAGTGGTCAGTCATTTAAAAGGCAGTTTAAAGGAAACTTATAAATTTTAAAGAACGTTCAGTTGACATCTATCATAGTGAATTCAATTTCCATCTCGCCTCTCAATCTCGAGATCCCGGATCAACATTTTCCAAATTTCGAGATCTCGAATTCGTTATTCCGCGTAGGCCTATATCAGATTGTTCCAATTACTCAGAAAAGGCACTTAATTTCGGACAATTACCATCTATTGTACAGTAGTCTATTGTCCTCTTTGTAATTGAAATTGAATGAACAACACAAATATGCACTGCATTTGCATTCATCAATACAGTTTAGTAGGCTGCACCTGCGCAGAGCAATATTCTCACTGCTGAGAACTGTTTTCTGCTGCAACGAAGTCACCTGAACTCCCAAGCTAGCATGACAAAGGTCATCGAAGTGCCAATTTTATTCGTATGTACATTAAGTTATCACTAATCCATTAAAAGTCAAGCACATGGTGAATGGTGCCACATTTCGGTTTTACGATTGAAACTCATTGTATATGACGACCACGTAAAAATGTTAAGAGCCGTTAAATGTCCGTGCCGCATAATCGGCGTTAGAATGTGATTGTATGTAAATGCAACTACATGATAGGGGCCTCAGATGCCTCATGTCTGACACTTACAGATTTGATTTCGTTATTCCATCTTTATTCATAATTGCAGAAATATTTCATTTGTGATGAATCAGGATGAACGATCCCTATTTGCGTAAATACGACGAGAAAAATGTTTCCTAAGATTTTATACTTCATTATTTCAAGTGAAAAGAATTCTGTTAACCTTAGTTCTAAATCTCAAACCAGACAAAGCACAATCATTGAAGATTACCGGATTCTTGGCAAGAAATGGGCGGAAAGCAAAAGCAGAATCCGCTATTTTAACGGTGATGTCAAAAGTCAAAACAGCCTTAGTGAAATAGTTGAGTAATCGTAGTCATTAAGCTACTAGTTCTTAATGAAATATAGCTCTTCTCGTCTGCATGGATAACCTATGAGAATACAACACCGTTGGGTAAGCCTGCCTATACGAGTAAGTTCAAATGACATTATTTTGGTTTCACGAAGTTTAACAAGCAATAAGCTCAGAATTATTTGGAAAAGGGGAAAACAACTAGAAAATTAATTCAATGGGATTAATGAAATTCATGAAAACAAGCTTTATGATGCATACAAGTATACCGTACACACTCTTCAGTAAAATTAATGCTACATAGGGTTTGTCACATGAAACTGCAATCAATGCAATCTTGAATGTAATTATAATTGTTTTTCTCTCTGGAACGGTGGAATGGTCTTTTAATGCGTAATAAACATTAAATTTTAGAAAGCCTGTTCATAGCCAGTATGGTCCGTACAGTATTTTGTTCACTGAATAATGGACACGCATATTTGAAATAATGAGAGGAAAATTTAAAAGATCTAATGGATGAGTTTTATTTCTCGCTTTATTACGAGGCCTTTTGACTGTCGATAACCTACAACCGAGCACTTGCCCGACAATGACCGTTGAAAACGATCGAAAGGTCTCGCAATAGAACAAGAGATATAACTCATTAGTTTTTTTAACCTTCCTCACTGCATCTCGCAGCATTTTGTGCCTCGTCCAATCAATATTCTTTGTCACCATCGACGACTATGAGACTTGATGAATTCACGGCTTCCCACAAATATGACGAGTAGGCCGTATTCTTGATGCCTTTCATGACGCACACCATCTGCCCTTTTTACATTCCCTTACTTATGAATTACCTTTCAGATGGCATTTAATAGACTAAGTGGGCGGGGAATATGGGGATATTGGTGCAATTGGCGTCAACAGTTGACCAAATATTCCCAAAAGCAATTGAATGTAACCCGCATTTTTTATTTGATATTATTTGATTTGATTTTATGTAATTTTTATTTGATGAGTGTATGTATCAAAGAATTCTTATCTCGAATAGTCGAGATCTCGGCACTGTTATGATCTCTAGATTTCGAACGTCTAAAAATGGTCGAGATGTCGGTATTCGAGATTGAATTCAGTAATTTATTACCTTTCAAATGGTATTTAGCATGCGGGTACGGTAATACAGCACATTTGTCGTCAGCAGTTAAGCTTATGTTCCAAAAGGCAATACAATGTAACATTAATTTCGCATGTCAACTCTACAGACCGTTTCAGGAATAATTGCACACAAAAGTTAACTTATTTTCATATGTAGTTTTCGTTTTGAAGTCCTGCTTCAATTATCATGAACGATATACCTAATGAAACCTTATGTTCCACTTCCACATTTTATTTTGACACACATTTTACTTTCTTAAGTTGTCAGTTGTGATCAGCAACCCCCACGAGATCAAATTTAACGTTTTCTTTGGTACAGGATTTAATACAGGGTGTTTCAGTGAAACCTGGTCAGTTTCAGCGGGTTCGTGCAAATTCAATTATAGTTCTATAGAAGTCACTGCCAGTACAAAAATAAACAATACTGGGAAATTTCATGTTAGAAAACTTCTTTTAAATAATTTCATCAATATAGGCTGTAAATAACATTGATATTATGTATGTGATAAGTCACACATAATTTATATTTGAAAATATCTTTCCTAAGATTATTTGTTCTGTAGCAAGTCTCTTTAACAAAATTGTTCAGTTAGGAATGTTTTGTCAATATGATCAGTTATGATCATATGTCAATATGATGTTTTGTCAATTTTTGAACAGCATCGCTCAGTTGTGATTGTTCAGCGTTCGTACGTCCTCGTGATCCTCGGCCAAAACGTGAGACAATTTTGGAAGCCCACCATATGGCCATTACTGTTGGACTCGCACATAAGCCACGCGGCGGCTCCGTGCGAACGAGAATATTGAGCGCGTTGTTGATGCCGTCGAACAGCAACCGGAGACTTCGCAGCGTAGACTATCAGTGCAGCTAAACCTTTCTGTATCCACCATCAACCGGGTTCTTCACGAACGCAGTTTTCATCCCCATCGGCTGCGCCATCGTCACTCCCTTAACGAGGAAGACTTTGAGTCTCGCGTTGACTTCGCCTCGGAGATCCTTCAACACCTTGAGCAAGATCCCGATATCTTGAAGCGCATTATTTTCTCTGACGAAGCTAAATTTCATGTGAGCGGCCACGTGAACGGCTGGAACTACCGGTTTTATGCTCAAGAAAATCCTGGATTTGTTACCGATATGCCACTCAATTCGCCGAAAATCATTGTGTGGTGCGGTGTCTCGTGGAAGCAGATTTTCGGTCCGTTTATCTTCAAGAACGAGAATGGTGCAGGAACCACAGTAAACGGATCAAACTATCGAGCAATGATCAAAGATTTCTTTCTTCCTCAATTGCAAAATAATGAAGAATTTTTAAATTGTTCTCTGTTTTTCCAACAAGATGGAGCTACGCCGCACGCGAAACTATCGACCTTCTGCGTGATGAGTTTTCCAACAATGTGATTTCTCGAAGAGGTGACATTCTTTGGCCAGCGCGTAGTCCGGATTTAACGCCTCTAGACTTCTGGCTGTGGTGAACGCTAAAACACAGAGTGTATTCCACAAATATTTGCGATGTGCACCATTTGGAGCAGCGTTTGCAAGAGGAAATCGACTCCATTTCGACTGAAGAGCGACAGGCAGCACTTCTCGCATTCAAGGCACGATTCCATACCGTGTTGGAAGTTAGCGGACGCCATGTTGAATAAAATAGCTTCTGTTGTTCCATTACTTAAAGCAATAAATTTTTACATTTAATCTCCATAGTTTTCATTGTTTTATTCATAAATCGTGACGATAAATCGAACTCATAAATCATAATAAAAACGGCGTTCATAAATCGAACGAAGGCTGAAGAGCGCTCTCCAAATAAGAGCGATATCTATGGTGAATGTGTCGATAAAAGTAAATAAAAGCATACGGACATAAAATTCCCAGGTATTGTCTTCCGTTTGCAAAAAGTTCCGGTTTAACATCTTCATCACGGGTCAAATGGGAATCGATTGAAATCAGCCGGGTTTGACTGAAACACCCTGTATGAAGACGACAGAATTTTTAATGAAAATTGACAGAGTGTGAGCTATTATTCAGCTTCATCATGATGCACAGATTTTAAGATTCGTTGAGTGTACAAAGAGATACAGCGCCAAAGTTTTACCAGAAATTGCTACTAAAAGAACATCTGACGCGATTTTTCAATGATGAAGATGCACAATTTCAAAAAACTCTATCATGCGAAATAGTACTTTAAATTGTCAGAGCATTTAGATTGTGTTTGGTGAACATGTTCATGTGTTTTACTTACTCTACTCAATATGATTTTGTCCAAAGTAATTTTGCGCCAACTGTAGGCAAGTAGAGACAATTTACGCGATACTATTAGTTTTCGTTTTTCATCCACCACTGGTAAAACAAATCATATTTCTTTCTCTATAGTTATGTGTTGGGCAATTCTATACTACTTATTACATTTTTAAGCATACTTTTCAACTTGCTTTTCAATTAAAACTTTTAAGCAAGGAGCTTTAAGTAATTCCAAAAGAAAACGCTGTCTTTCTACGCATGCGTCCAATGATAGATGCTGAGTTTCCCCCAATAGTCTTTCAAGTCTACTAGTCAGTAGCAGAATATTTAAAAGAAAGATAAATTTGGTTTATGTTTTACTGGGCACACGCAGAGGACCGTCATACATCTTGAGTCATGATAGATAAACTGAATATAGATGTATGTTAGATCAAATTGCTTTGCAGAAAATGTGCACCTGTCATAACTGGAACCCACGTGCACCCACGTCATCAACCATCAGCATAGGAATGCATCTCTTTTTCGTTTGTCTAAAGACAAGTTCTTCACCCAATAGTCTTATATGTATTTCCGGTATAATAGATCAAAAATCAGTTTTCCCCAGCATTTTGAGCTTCAAACTTATCGACTGGGGCTGGACGAGATCAGTGTGATGAGTTTGATATTCGAAATGTTTGGCGAAAACATATTTCATATTTTTTCGACATCTTCTTCTTGGTTGAAAAATAATGGGAAAATATTGTTTTTCGGTCTTTCTAGGCTTAACATTAATAAATTATATCTAAATATATTTCGCCTATTTGGCTTTATGAAATGAGATGGTAAGGCTTTATGAAATGAGATGGTAATTAAGTAATAGATTTTGATATAATGTATGCTGAATTCTTGTTGGTAGGAAGACAGAAAAAATAATATTTCATTACATGTAATTTCAACTTATACGAAAATGATATCAAAGTCTTTCTTTACCAGATCAGAAGGAATTTCTAAAAATTCTCTTTCACAGGCAATATAAACTATGTGAGTGAATAACCTGTCGTTTTGCAAACGAAAATTCAGAGACAGCCTCCTGCATGTAACCATTAGCATAAGAATGTATCATATTCTTCTTGTACTTTTTACGCGATGATCTTACTAGTTAATTTGATAGACGTAGGCCTACTTACATGCATATTCATGCAGTAAACAAGTTAAGGCTTACTTGTAGGCCAGGCCTAGGCCTTATATGTTTTTTTGTATATAACATTTCTTAATTGACTCAGGAAATGAGTATAGTGCAGGACGCACAGCTATTTCTATAATTCATGGATCGATCGATCGAATTCAACGTTGTTATAACTACCTACATGTAGTTTAAACTTAAAGATGCCTATTGGAATAGCGCGTGTTTAACCCTCAGAGACCTGAGCTTTTTCACACCCTCTGAGACCTGAGGGGGTCCAGTGGACCCCTTTAACATATTCTTAGTTTACCTGCTTAAATCGATATCAAAACATTAGGAAAGTTGATCTTAAGTAAACCAATGATTTTTTGCGTGTAACAGGTCGGTATAACGAATCCCTTGAGTGACTTTCAGCCTTCTCAGTAAACACGTGCGAAAATATGGTGTTTTTGTAAGTCAACCACATTTAGTACAGCATCATTTGTACTAGGAGGCGGCTTTACGATATTTTGTGTCACCATAAAGCCTCCGATAGTTGATTTTGATAAAATTGATTTAATTCATGCAGCTAATCCTTTTCATTTGTACATTCCTTCAAATTTATGCAAAGCTATCAGAAATAGACCTAAAATGAGTTAAAATTGCTGTACTTCTAGAACCAAAAACAGCTGTGGAGATCTCAAACTTATCATTACTGCTGTGAAAAGTTTGTCATCAATCAGTTTTTGGTGCTCAACTATGAATATAATGATAGCTTTCATTACGGACATCGATTTATGTCGAGTTGTTCATACAGGCCAACCAGTCACGCGAGATCATGTGCGAAAGCAAAATATTCACATTTTGCGATCTTCCAACACATTGCACATCTACGAGCATGATTCAAACAATGAATAAATGACTTTCACTCTTTATACACCATCGTGGACATGTTCGAAATCATTTTTCATCTAATTACAAAAATTTTGTGATGGAATTTCTACACCCTCTGAGACCTGAGGTTTGTATGGGCTTGAGTGGTTGATATATCGTCAGCGTAAAAAATGAAATAGAAAAATGTGGCTCCGGGGTCCACTGGACCCCCCTCAGGTCTCTGAGGGATAAATGTCGAAAACTATTTCTAAGGTGGCATGTTAAAGAATGTCTAGCGTGTCTGGTATGTCTTACTAAACCATAGCTTATGTATCTAGCCTATGGATCTAACCAAGATGTCTATGAATAATATGATGCAAATGTTTATACCATCCGCTTTGCCATTACCAACCACTAGCAGTACCAAAGAATGCCTGAATTCATCAAATTCCACGATAGTTGGTGTCTCTCCAACACGCATTTGAAATCTTCTAATTCTGGCTTCTCATTGGTCGACACGATCTCTATATTGTTTTCTTATTAATGCCTTTAATAATTAACATAATAATTAAAATTACACTTTTTTAAGTCTTTGTGATGCGATAGCCAAGCATATTTTTGCAATTGCTAAAAATACTATCCACGAAAACATTAAAGACGATTTCGATCGTTTCCCACTGTGCTCACTTCGTTCCTCAAATTTCAGTAGAAGTTGTTGTCGTTTATATTTTCTATCTGAATCACTTGACATATTCATTAGCCTATAATTTGTCAATTTCTCTAATTTTACATATTGCTTTATATGACAGAACAACATTCAGATATCCTGTGAAAATCAAGTAAATGTTGTTACTTGTTTGACAGTCGATAACAATGTGAAACACGTTTTGCAATCAAGTTCCTCATCAAGAAATTGAAATGAATATGAATTCGATAAATCATGTAATTCAATTGATCGACGTCATATTGAGGGATTTAGAAGCTCCACGTTTATGATGTAAATGCTACTGAATTTGGGTTGGTCAGGGCAAGAATTCGTCTTGCACTTGAAAACCTGTCATAATCCATATTCCAGAAGATAAGCACTTCATATTATGAACAATCACTAAGCTGCGATGCGTTAGACAAATTTATTAAGTATACAGGCCGATGACCATGTTTCTTAACTTGAGACGGTATGTACAATTTCTGTTTAGCTACGAAAATTGAAATATGATTTTCACAAAGAATTGCTTCAGAAAACCATGGAAATTTCATTTAAGGTCTGTTGAAAAATGTTTATCTCAACGTAACTTTTTCATTCCTTGACAGATGTAGACGATAAACTTCAGTGTATTGATCGATCACTGGGTCTAGGTAGCGATACGGAAAAATTGGCAGCTTCAATATTGTTTATGAAAATAGCAAATCAAAGCAAAAATGAACAAAATTCATTTCTTGAAACAATGTTGTTTCATTGTATCTAAATTTGCTACGTAAATTGTATAATCCTCCTTGCATTGACAAGTAGTTTGGATTTATAGAAAGTTATAAAGATTTTCAGTGCATGGTTCACAAAATATTTTAACTTTCGCGTGCAAAACATAGATTTGCGCAAGTTTGAAACGCAATTTCATGCTATGCTAGATTCATTTGAAACTTTAGTCAAAATCAGTGGCGGCTCGTGGGTATTTTCTATGAGGAGGCAAAAAATGAAAAATTAGAAATTAGATTTTAACTATGAAGCAAAAGCCAGAAGTAGTTTGACACACTTCACAAATGGATATTTTAAAATCAATTAATTCCCAAAATTGAAGGTATGTGCTCGCCAAAATAAGTCATACAATATAGGCCTAGTATATTATAATGTAAAATAGGGCCTACTTTGAAAATGACAACACAGAATGAGTTTATCATGGCATTGTAATGCTTATTTATTTGTACAAAAATTCTATTCGTCTCCGCTTCATAGATGCAAATTCATCGATAACTTTATCGTAGAAAATGGTGTGTTTTTTCAATTCTTGAAGTTTTTCACTTTCAATGCTGATGAGTGTTAGCGCACTCAAGCGTTCTTGTCCAATGGTGTTCCGCAGGCAGTTTTTCGTACCAATAAGCAGCATTGAAAGTACGCTTTTTTCCCGATTCCGAAGATAAGTTTGGTGTTTCTCTTCCTCTCCTCTTGATGTCCAAATTTTCCTCAATAGATAAACGTGAAAACGGCTTTTCGAGAATGCTGTCCACATAGGAAACCTCCTCTGCTGTGCATATTTCATTCGCAGCGGACGCGATATCGAAGCAGTAGCACCGAACGTCGAACGCGAATAATGGCTGAGGCATGCCTCCCTTTCACATTGTAAACAAGCAGAGCTGAATGAATCAGCCAATCACGTGTCATCAAAGTTCTCTACCGCACATAACACTGTGAGGTGAGGTGGGTGAGGCACGCCTCCCTCTGTTGTAATACAGCGAGTTTGATATCTGCGCTGCTCGGCTGAGGCGTGTTGCCGTGTGATCAATGTTACTATCTTAATGAATTAAACAAAATAGAATAGAAAAATGTCAGGAATATGAAATATCTTGCCGCAGAAAATCATGGGGAGGCAATGCCTCCCTCGCCTCCTCTGACGAGCCGCGACTCAAAATATTTGTTTAGTAAATTGAGTTTGATTAGATGCTAAATTATCATCGAATGTCTTTAGACTTTTTCATATACAATCAAACCAGTTAGATAATTTCACTTCTCATTGCTCATTTAGGCTGCTATTCTTTAGTATCCCTACTTCTTTTCCACCAATATCTTACCATTCAAACTTGAATTTAATTATGGCAATCAGGATCAAAACAAATGGCCGAAATAGGCTGCGATGGAGCGCTGCCGAGAACCATTTTTTTGCCGTCAAACTTTTGATTATCAGGTCTTTTTGGATAAAAGATTAACAAACTTCTAAATAATGTCAATTTTTCATTTCTTAATGGCATTTTAGATGTTAAGCAAAGTTCAAACCTTCACCAGAATCCGATTAAGCCAAAGTTTCATCTAATTAAATTTAGAGCATTTTTGTGTTCTATATTTGAAGTTATCAGGACATGAATATGAATTACCGGTAATTTACCGGTAAACTACCAGAAAATTACCGGTAAGATAACTTAAAATAAATTACGGTAATTTTCAAACACTAGTATTGGTAAATCAGAGTATATATTATAATATCGATAAAAGCTCCTATATAAAGTATAAAATTTATTGCAATAATTACGTATGATGAATTGAATATTTAATATTTCTGAAATTTCAATAATGACAGGGCCTATATAATGCATCAGATGAATAAGATATTTCGTATTTCTAAAATTCTGAATAATGATGCATAATGCACGAATGAACATCGAATTTATTACATAACTACGCAAATTGTGTATCATAGTATGTATTGCATTAGTCTATCATTTTCATGATACAAAGCTAACAAAAGGAAACACAAGCAGAAAAATTCTAGAAACATCCTTCATGACAAATGGATTGAAAAACATTCTGAAGAATCTTATGTTTCTCAATGTAAACCAGAAATAAATCAAAACCAGTGATGCTTTATGAATTCTCGTGAATATAGTTGATTAGTCGACGGGAGATCATTTTATTATCAAAAGCAAGTTAGAAAAACTCCCCAAAGTTTTGGTCGATAGTCTCTTAAAAAGTTAGAAGTGAAAATTAGACGGGCCTTCGGCGTCCAGCACCTTCCAATGGTCGATGGTAACAGAGAGGATGCAACTGTGTGAAGTATTTATTCGAAGATGTGAGTTATGTTAAGCAGTGTGTTGACGGTTTGCATGATTATCGAATTGTGAAGAGAGATTGTAGTCTGGAAGTTCATGTATCCTGTTGATCAAATTTTTGTGACAGAAACATTTTTTTCTTGAAGTACGTTCTGATTTAGGTGAGCATTAAAAATATTGTTGCTACTGAATATAAATTTATCGATCTTTGTCGATTTTGAAGTATTCTTAGTTCCATATATTGTTTTGTTGCCTCGGTAATGTTTGTCTAGATGTGATTACGGGTAATTGCGTACACCTGATGTAAACATTTCGTTAATGGTACTGTCTTTCTTGAGTCCCGCGGTTTTCGCGTTGTTTTTGGCATTGACAAATACAGTTACGCACAAATAACTAATTTTTGAAAGAATTAGCTGCAAACTGACTTACGAGAATTGTTCATATTTTCAAAATAGAGGAAATGTTATAATCCACTATTATGCACTTGATTGCGTTAACCGAAGAATATATCTACACAGCTTCTCTGCGTCTGACCGGAATCGAACCCACGTGTAGTGTCGTCACGTATATACTGTCTTGAACCCAAGCCACTCGGCTATTCGAACATGACATAGACCTGTGTCGGTAGACTAGTTGATGTTTGAAGATACCACTTACATTTATTTTGCAGAAATTCTCAGAAGAAATAATAGTTTTTCTTTGATTGTCCACTGACACATCTTTGATTGAAGTTTGTACTCTTCGAGTATCTAATGGACAGAAGAATCTTGCTGAAGCATCTGAAGGACAGCCAAATACCCTCAAGCAGTTCAAACGCGATCAGTGAACTCGTAACCTACGTAACAGAAACATCTGATTTGATAATTATCGATAATTTGCAAACTACAATTTCAAAATTCATCTAACGGCTCCCAGAAAGATGGGGTAAAGCAAGTAGAATGATGACTGCTTTTGAAAAGAATAGCGCAAGTTGGCTTGATTCTGTTATTTTCGAGCACATAAATCCAGCTCATTCTACTTCAAAAGAAAAGGGAGAGGGCCATCAGCAGAATTCAACTTCGCCTCTATCAGAACGAAAGATGAAAGTTGCCTTTTCTTGACCTGTTTAGTCCCAGTTGACCTGTCATGCTTCATAGACGGGAAGCGGACTATTATTTGGCGCAATCCGAAACCTTCTTCCACACATTATTGTAGGCCAGTGAGGTTTAGATACGTGAAAGAGACGCAACAAGTAGTCAGAGAAGAATTTCAGAGGATAGAAATGAAAGTTGAGAAGTATTTGAGTCAAAGATCACCGTTCATTACATGATTCAATTGACCATGATTAATGGAAAAGTCCACACAATTATTTCGGAAGAGACTAATTCATACCAGTGTTGTAGCCACAGAATTAGATTCATCTGCTCACGCTTCGGTTTCCTAGAAAGGAAGAGTTATATGCAACCTTAATATCGAAATGGCACATCACAGAATTAGACAACTTGCTCCTTCTCGAATGGATAACTCGTGTATCGCTTGCAATTGGAAATGGCAAACAATAAGCTGTCAGTAGAAGAACCAGAGCCAGTGAGAGAGGCGTGCGTACTGCGATATTACTTCCCACATACCAAAACACACATCGCTGTCTTGGTTAACATTCGATTTAGTGTATGCACTATACAGTGAGAAATGCCGAGGAGAGGATATGAAATCATCAAATGAACTAATTTTCGTACGCCTGCTATTTTCTTTAATAATGATCGGAAGGGCCAACATTATGGAGAAAACTTGTGCGCAATGATCTGAATTCTTCGAATCTGAACGAATTTTGGAAATCGAAGCACTTTGCTCGAACTCACATCAATCTGCAAGCGACGCACGACTTTTTTCCTATCTGAAAGGTATTAGGAATTCCTTTTTGCCCACTTAATAGGTTCTTCGATGTACCGTCAATTTCGTACTAATTACACTTCTAGCAAACGGAAGCAGATAAACAAAACATTTAATTCTGTGGTTGTAGCATTTGCGGAATCTCCCCAAAAGACATCTCAAGTTTGAAATACTGCACAATAGACACTACGACAGAAAGAACTTAAAATATGGCATTTCCATTCTCCACGCATGGATAATATTTTTTGAAAGCATGCTCATGTAGCATATCAGATGTCAATTAGAAAATATATAGGAAGATCGATGACTGAAAAGAAATCTGTAGAGCCCCAGAAGAGATATATACAAGAAGAATTTAGAACTAGGATGGGATTAGTGTAGATCAGCTAAGGGCAGGGGGTTCGGGCCAGTCGAATGATGGCAATACAGCCAGGAGAGTCTTTCAACAGGCTGATGTTTCTTCTGAGATAGTAAGAATCGACGAAAATCTAATGAAGAAGCTCCACAACAGCCGCAATTGTGGCTT
Organism: Prostheceraeus crozeri; assembly: GCA_907163375.1. Taxonomy (NCBI): domain Eukaryota; kingdom Metazoa; phylum Platyhelminthes; order Polycladida; family Euryleptidae; genus Prostheceraeus; species Prostheceraeus crozeri. Next base: position 43,287 of record CAJQUW010003275.1, read on the forward strand.
CGACATCAACCCAGAAAAAATCAGATTATATTGCACAGAAACTGCACAATTCTACATCCACTTATATCTACTTCACAAGGTACTTACACACGGACACGAAATAGTAGAAGCATGCACTGTAAACTGTAAACAGCCACTTATCGGACAATTTGTGACCCACCAGTATTTTGGCAGTTACTGCGTGTTATCAGACAAATTTCCTGCTTATCAGACAATTTTTGTCTCATCGCACGAACTAATTTACATTATTGCGTTTACTGCCTATCATACTACTTATGACTAATATATACACTTTTATTGAAATTGGATGGTATCCTTGATAATTTTCAATAATAGAATATACAATGTTACAAATAAGTAGGGTTCTTTGTATACACCTTGAGGCATGGCAAATAACAGGTCTGGATATTTGACGTATTGACGTATTGACATATTTTAATTCTGTTTTTTACGATGATTTTACAGCTTTTATGGGTCTATATACTTCCTTAAAGTTAACATTGACTCAGCGGACTTGTAAAGTATCAGAGTTGCTCATAATGTGGATATAAGAATGCGAGTGTGGATGAGTGGAGCAGAGTTAAACCTATGTGATTAGGAGTGACTAGTTGCCATTAGTCAAAGTGTTTAAATATATCAAGTGTGGAAACTCCCCATTAGGCCCACTCTAATGTATTTTTAGTGGCGACAAATCCGCCATCTTTTTTCGCCAAGATAATTTTCAGATATTCATATTCATCAATTTCAAGAAGTCGCTGTGGCTAAAATATTTGGTGACAACTTCACTTTTCTAGTGATTCCTACAGAAAATTTACTGCTTTATTCATTTTTCACATCAATTTTGATGTTGAACGTGTCATTTCTGAATAATATGGCTTTATAGATGAAACAGTGGAGAAATTGTGTCATTTGGCTCTGAGATATTGTTTATCTACATATTGAAGATGCATCTAATACAAATATTTCCTGGAATGAGAAGAAAGGAATATTTGCTCGCTATTTTAGCAACATTTTTGTGCTTTGGATGGTTCTTTAACGTTTCATCTGCCAGTGAAGATCAACTCCGCGTGGTTGACTCACGTGACTCTTGCGCTTGTCCTAAAACAGCCCGTCATGCTCTTATTTCACTGATATCTGTGTTCATACATTGAGTGCACCAGTTGCCGGAAATCCCACCATTTTCATGATAATTGATGGAGATGTTCCCACACAAATCACTCTACGTTTTCACTGTTGTGACGTCATGCCTATTCGCTGTCTGATTGCTTTATTAACTAAGGAAGCAGACAGACAGTCGCTACTGTGACTGTTCACAAGGCGCACGATGTTCTAAATTTTGCTGCTCAGGGAATCATTATGATCTGTGTGTGAAATGACGTCTGGTAAGTTGATGTCAATGATAGTTAATTGAATCAACTCAAAGTTTTGCAACACCAGTATAGTCATTACATCTGATGCAGTTGATATCACCCATCCACGGTTATACATTTCATTTAGTAAAAGGAAATATAATTCTTAAGTGGCAACTCAGTGATGGTTAACTACATAGTCCACACAACCTCGTTCATGATGATGTTCAAGGTTGAAAAACACTCTGTCTAATGGTCGATCTTGTAAAAAAAAGTTTGACACAATCAACTGGATCAGTAAGTCGGTCAAATTTTTTGGCATGTAATGAAACTATGTGTAAAGACGATAAGTCACGGTGTGTTTTTTAGGGATTATACCTCAAGTTTCATGCCCACTCTGAAAACCAAATGGAGGTTGTTCCACATGTCCTAGGAAGTGTAAAAAAACAAATTTGAAAAAAAATCTATCGAGCCCTTTTCATTCTGCAGCTTTTTTGCACTTTTTTGCTTTTTTTGATTTCATGTTAGAATAGACTTTCCCTGAAATTATGTGCCCACTCTAGAAACTAAATGGAGATTGCTTAATATATCATAGGAAGTATAAAAAAGTAAATTTGAAAAATATCTGTAAAGCCCTTTTCTTTCAGCAGCTTTTTTGCACTTTTTTGCTTTTCCACATAATTGTTCTAATACATTTTCCTTGAAGTAATGTGCCCACTCTAAAAACCAAATGCAGATTGCTTCACATGTCCTAGGAAATACTAAAATGCAAATTGAAAATAATCTGTCGAGCCCTTTTCTTTCAGCAGCTGGTTTCCACTTTTTCGCTTTTTTTGCATAATTGTCATAGCACGCTTTCCTCGAAATTATATGACCTTGTCCATGTCTCTGACAAAATTCTAAATAGTTGCTGAAATGCATGCAGCTGCTTATATGATTATAGAGATCAGATAAATGTATTTTTATCTGGTAAGCTATACTGATGATATTGAAGCTGTTTTACTCTTTTTGTATGCATGCCTAATCAATTCTGTAGGCCAATTAATGCTTGCATCGTATCTACTCTATGAAAAAACAATTGGAAGTTTGGATGAAAGCACTAATTTGATGATAGCATGCTAGCACCTTTTCCATTTTGAAACTTTTAATTTGCGTTATTTTATGCCTCGTATTTCATCGACAAAACTAAATGCTAGAACCCTATAAGAACAGTGACTGTGTTGTTCTGCTATAAGCTACTGAATGGCTTATACTTCCATGATAATCGCTCACCCTTGAAAAATCGCGGTTGAAAAAATCTCCTAATATTAACATGTCTATATAGCAATAATAACAAGATTATGACCAAATATAGCGAATAATCAAAATTAGAATGACAGTAAGCCGATTTGCTCATATGAACTACCGCACACATATAGGACAATCACTTCAAAAAAAAGAAAAGCAGTCAAATGTGATGACTGTTGTAAGTGCACACAGCTTTTAAGAGCTTTTTATGGTATTCTGGATTGCCCATCGAAGATACTTTTAAATTTTGCCGCGTTATGGTGAAACTGTGATGAACTGCTTCACCTGCCTGCTCGTTGAAAAGACCTAATCCAAGCATTTGCGAAGTATAAAAATCTTTGATATGATTTTTTCGGCATTTATCACGAAACCAAACCAAAGCGGAGATCATAGCAATCGAACAAATGAATCCTAATGTTAAATATGGTTCCCTTCATTGTAAGATCATCAATAACTAGCTACATATTTCATATTTCAGCAACTATTTAGAGTTTTGTCAGAGACATGGACAAGGTCATATAATTTCGAGGAAAGCGTGCTATGACAATTATGCAAAAAAAGCGAAAAAGTGGAAACCAGCTGCTGAAAGAAAAGGGCTCGACAGATTATTTTCAATTTGCATTTTAGTATTTCCTAGGACATGTGAAGCAATCTGCATTTGGTTTTTAGAGTGGGCACATTACTTCAAGGAAAATGTATTAGAACAATTATGTGGAAAAGCAAAAAAGTGCAAAAAAGCTGCTGAAAGAAAAGGGCTCGACAGATATTTTTCAAATTTACTTTTTTATACTTCCTATGATATATTAAGCAATCTCCATTTAGTTTCTAGAGTGGGCACATAATTTCAGGGAAAGTCTATTCTAACATGAAATCAAAAAAAGCAAAACAGTGCAAAAAAGCTGCAGAATGAAAAGGGCTCGATAGATTTTTTTCAAATTTGTTTTTTACACTTCCTAGGACATGTGGAACAACCTCCATTTGGTTTTCAGAGTGGGCATGAAACTTGAGGTATAATCCCTAAAAAACACACCGTGAAGTGTATATATATAAGGTGCAATAATTTCCTCCATGACCATTAATCAAATTTTGATCAATTTAGAAAAGCTGTTTCTTCAACCGAAATTTATATTTATTATGATTTGAAAATGTCCAAAATAACTACGCTACGTTTATTTTATGATATTAGCTACATAAAAACAATGATTTTTATGGGTGTGCGCTGCATTCACCTGCTCGCACCGAAAATTTTGGAAGTCATGCTGAAGCAATTATTAGTAGGCCTGTAGGTGAAATATAATTTGTTAAAATAAAGATAGCCTACATATTCGCAAGAGGAGCAACAGCGGGGTATTAACAGCGAAATAATAAAAATTCTGAGAGATTTTGCTGCCAAAAATAATTTGTCATGAACTTGAATGCCCAGTAAATTTCCGTCATGAAAAAATGCTATTCATGTCTATTTCTTTCTTGGAGTATTGAAATATAATTGAAATATTGCATTAGGAAGTTACTTTTGATCAGCCCTATATATATGTGCATTTTTGTCAACATCGTGAAGCAGTATGAGGCAATCAGTATTTCGTAGTCTATACTGCACTTTGAAATGCTTAATACCGATGTCAGATGAACATGTACGGTGTAATTAATTGATAATTATTCGCAACGTCTAGACATAAACTTGAATGAGCAGCACTCGAAATTTAATTGGCACAAGTGATCAAATCAAAAGTGAAACGTTTTGTGGTTAATTCTATATAGCTTTATAATACAAATTTCGGTTGAAGGCCTTTTGTGAATTGATGCATCCTATGATGTTCCAACCGATGAAATCAAAGCTGCGTCCCAAATGCTTTCATCTGCATCTGAATGTTTCGTGTTGCTTTCCTTTTTCTGTTGTGAATATGATTTTACTTTTCAGTGATTTGCCGGAAGCCGAGGAACTATTGCATTAATTGCTCAATATACTCGAATGCAATTAATACAAAGTATCTGCAGCTTAGGGCTGGAGCGTCATTTATCATTTTTCATTATTTTCATCACTAACAAAAACAGTCATTTACGTGATACATCAATAATTTAGTGACAACATTTCAGAATTTGAATATTTCTTCATAATTTTTATCTCAACATGGATTATCAAATACTGCTATTGATCATAGAAGGAAATACAAGAGAATACTCTGATGTAAGAAGAAAATGAGATGTTAGGATGTCAATAAAAAAATATTACATTTCACATAGGATACTGTCATAATCAAATGAAAAAATTAGGGCTAAAATAGTATATAAGGTCCATCATGTTTCCAACATACATTCATGAATGGAAATCTAAAACTGATCAATGAATGTATGTACAGCTGGTTATCAATAAGAAAATGAAGTATTTCCGGATTCGATACAAAAATTTTCAGATGTTCAGTGGGCAAAAGTTTGTAAACACGTTCATACACAGTACATGAATGCAATCATACACTAATCCCAAAAATGTCTGTCACCTTTTGAATTGCTTTCTAATGTTAATAGGTGACATCGTTATAAAATTGCCAATTTGAATATATCTATGAAAACATTGAATACTCTATATGGCATGAAAAAGTTAGTCATTGAATTGAAATATATTTCTATGAATGCTATAAGATCCACAGGTATCAGAAAGCTTTGATTTTGAAGCCAATTGTACTCAAGCATGCTTACACGATCAAATAATGAAGACAGTACAAATGAGAAATAGAATTGAAAGAGAAAAATGATGGGAACTAAAGAAAAGATGGCTTATAGTAAAGGCTTTTGACTTTTCAGTAATGAGGATGTCAATATCAGAATTTGTTTAACATCTCACTTTTGGCAAACGAATAATTTTAGGGTAGAGAGAGCGATACACAAAGTGATATTTAGTAAATAAAAAATGCTCTACTGATAGTAAAGAAATCCAACGCACGCAGCAACCGCCCACTGCTTAGGTTCTATCTTCCGAATATCAAAACTTTATCCGCAGTAGAGTTACTAATGATCTGGAATGAGCGATTGTCTTCTGCATCGGTCTACAACAGTCTGCACAATGTTAGGCTGGTATGAGGAAACAGAGACCATTCGTTGCGAGAACAAGAGAAAGATTGGTTGCGAAAAATTGCGAGTGGAGAGAAATTTGGAGGAAGGTGATATTTGCGAACGAGAGAAAATTTCGGAGATTGAGGAATGACAGGCGGATTCAAGTCCATAAAAACGCATGAGCGAATGAAAGCTGAGAACTCCAGATAGGGCATACAAAGTATAGGAAGCTAGTTCAATAGATGTTCTGGGAGTGATCTGACTTTATGATCTTAGTGAGCTACAAATTCTGAAATCTTTCGTAAAATTAGAAAAACGTGAATACTTACGTTAATACCTCAAGTATTTTTTTCTATGCATCGTCAGTAGACCGTCGGATTCCATCTTTCATGAAACAGAGCTCATCATTGGCTGATCAGTCTCATCATGCTAGAAGTAATTGAAAGATAGTAACGGCCATCAAGATTACCAGATCTTAATCCTATCGAACATATGTGATATGATCTGGCGTACAGGAAAGTATCAAGAACAGGTGGAAGTAATTGTCTGAAGGACTTGACAATCCATGGAAGGTCGAAGACTGAACGAGCATTCCTCAGAGCGCTGTTGATACCAATAAATATTTATACTTCAAAGAATCAGAAGTATGATCAATTCATCAGGTCTCTTTCTATAATGTAGCAAAATTTTATAATCCTTTGAAAATATCAGCATTCATCATGAGGTTAATTGCTTTTCTTAACTTACGCAATAGAAACATTTATTACAGTATGATAAGAGGTTTGCTTGGTTATATAAAAAGATAACACACATTTTTTGGATAAGTGTAAGTCCCCCTTAAATCGTATAGAGTGGATTGTAGTCGTTCATTAAGTACCTTAATAATCAATTAATTTCTATGCCAAATCGAATCTAGCATTTTAACCATAGAAATGAATCTTCATCTCATGTTTTTGTCTTCCAGATGTCTACGGATAATTATGTAATTTTTCACTACTTCATAGTTTTGACATAGCTATTCAGTCCCTTCCATTCAATATTTCAATACTATTCTATTGTCAATTGCGATATGAAATAAAACTGCTTATAAGAGCTGGCGAAAAAGTAATATCATAGCTGTCGCCACAAATCAACCATTGATTCCATACTTCCCTTATATACTTACTTTGCCATTAGCTGATGTTGAATAATTTGATCATATTTAACCCATTAAATCCCAACTTTTTTTCAGATGATGATATTTGGGTGTCTGATGATGTATGATACTCTAAGAAAGGGTATGATTTTATTTTCCACCAAATTAGAAAAATTTTTGCAGAAATCGAAAAATAGTTCTTGCACTCTGACAGAGTGCATGGGAGGATACGTGTACTTTTCATCTGATTTTGGCTTCTGCGTTTAAATATTTGTATGTCTTATTTTTTTATACGTACATTGTAGTATTATTAATTTCGCCTATAACTTCACTTAGTCAATTACTAAATTAAAGGAGTCATATAAAATATCCTTTCCAGATGCTTCAAATGGGTCTATTTATTTCTTAACAAACATGAAACTAACAGGTTTGTAGATAGCCGATTGCGAAAAAGATATTTCAACCACTATGGAAAAATTCGAAACACTGAAGATGAAGTCCAATCCCACATTTTTTGCAGATCTTCTTCGTATTTCTCTTGCAGACTTTGCACCGCAATTGTGTCTCTGAATCACCAGGGTAATGATGCATTCCATCATGACTAATGTCTGCGAGAGCATTTTAATTTCTGGAAGACAAGGGCCGGCCGAATGGGCCTTCCAAATGATCGCTGTGGGCAATATTTTGTCATAAGTATAGAAACAATCTCTCTGCGGAAAGAAAGAGAATCTGGCGATGATGAATTATGAAATCTATGTAGCAACCAACAATTTTGTATTATCATGTAAATATTCCAGGCGAATAAAGGACACCACCATTTCTTCATCCGACTTGAGATTCGATAACGAGCAATATTCTGATCCGCTCGGTCAACACCCCCATTGCTCTGTTGTATTGATGGACAATGTTTGGCAAGTCAATTGTGATACGAGTCTTATTTTCACGACTCCATCTCGTTGTTTGTGAAACAGGAAATGCATCAAAGCAGTTAGACGACATCAGGACGGTTTCCCGGTCTTTCCAACAGACTACGGCAACTTCTTCGTTGTAATCCACGAATTGTTCAAAATCTCCGCGCTCCTTCTTGTCAATTTGTTTAACATCTACTGGACACTTTCCGAGACGGTTTGAGCGAATCGTGCCCGCTGCTCCATATCCTAGATCACTAAAGTGCCTCAAGAGACGAATCGACGTGAATAAATTGTCAAAGAAAATTGTAAACGGCATCTTATCGGGCAATTCAGAAATTAGGTCAAGAGCAACACTTTCTCCTAGACCCCATGACACGCTCGTACGTCTAATCGGATCTTTGTTCTTGGCGCCTTGATAGGGCTTAAACTGAATCACATAGGCGAGTGGAGAGACCATGACTAGATCTTATATCCAACGCGTATCGTTTTGCATTGGATTCTTTGCTTACTAGAATGTCTGCCAAAATATGGCACCATAGATTCATCTACTGATAAACATCGCTCCTTTGGAAAATAATACATACATCTTTCATTCATAAGAGTAAAGAAATATCGTAATTTTGCAAAGTTATCTCCATTCTGGAGATTCTGATTATCAGCCAGATGTAGAAAACGGAGAAGCTCTTGAAAGCGATTGCGTGACATAGATGATGATAGGGCTTCGTTATTACAATCCGAACTTGTCTCCCAATAAATTGTCATTCTTGGTACCTGGCAGTAGCCGGAGATGATCAGAATTGCCAAAAAAAGTTTCATTTCAGAGGATATTGTACTAAGACTATGATTCATCTTGTCACGCTTGGCATAGAGAATATAGTTTGTTCCACCAAATAGTCAATCACCTCGTCATCAAAAAATAATTCAAACAAACTTGTTGCTGACATATCGGACAAATTCAAATTGGTCATATTATCCGACAATGGATTCTCAGATAAGTCCTTCTTTCGCATTTTCTTATTTTCGAGCCATTTTAGATCGGACGACAAATGACTAATGTTATCCTCCCTAAATTGGTTTCGAATTCAGTTCATAATTTCCATCATAATCTTCATCTCCTATTCTAACGGTTTCGCCGTTTTGCAAATGAATCGATGCTGATGCTGGGGCTCGAAGCTGGGAGGCAGGTAAATTATCAACACAAAAGTTTCCTCGTCTGCACTGTCTCCATCGCTCTGGTCATTTTCAGGAGGTTGAATGAAGATACAGCCACTTTCTAAATCATCTTCGAAGTCTGCAATTATCGCATCGACCTCTTCAGCATTGTAGTTCCTGAAAAAACACGTATATGTATACTACTGACAATAGAGCAATTGGAATATTAGTTTCGCACAGTAGTACGAGCAGCAAAACGTCAGTAGCCGAGTTGTCTAGAATGCTCTCTGCTAACGGACCGGTAGTGCAGGGGTCGAACCTCGCAAAGTACACTTTTTGTTCATGTTTTAGTTTTAGGATATATTCATTATCCTCAAATGATAATGATAGCTGTGTTAGAGCATGACGGTGACATCGATCAATTACATCATAGATCACATCAATGAGCCTATTTTAGAATTCAAACAACTTTCCGACGCTTATATAAAATAACGTAGCATCACGAAGTATTCCGATTCAGTACATCTACAGCTGGAACAGCAGATATTCAACTAGATAAAAATGTTTAGTAAGCCTAAACTATATCAGATAAATAAATCATTTTAGAAACTCATCAATACCATCTTTATAGCGTTGACATCAATTTTCTTCTTAAAAAGCGGAAATATGTGCACCTACCCTCTCGATCCCATGCACTCTGTGAGAGTGCAAATGTATTTTCGCGATTACCAATGACCCAATGTAAATAGCAATACAACTAAAAAAACGTATATTCATATTGTATGTAAGTATTAATCTATGATATATTGAATCTAAAATAAATCATATTAATATGGTAGCCATACTCACCGTTTTCGGTTGCCTGAAGTAGTCGCCATTTTGAAAAAATGAATACTTTGAATGCGCGCCCTTCCAAAGCAAACTAAAACAAATGTTTGTTTTTCTTGTTTTATTATTGGATAGTATATTCAACGTAATCAGGTAAAATTGCTGGCAAAAATTCCGTGAGATGGCCATGTCACATCATTTCTTAGAGTTGCACTCTCACAGAGTGCATGGTAGGGAATGGGTTAAACACTTTGAGTTTGAGAGACAATACTTTTAGAAAAGTAGACAGAATCGTCTGATATTTCGGCGAATAATTGTCTCATCTTGTCTGCTGTGAACAGCCACTTTTGGTTGTTCATTGACTCATGTTGTCTGTCGCAATGGTCTGATCATTATGGATGATAAATTGTTTGTTATTTGGCTGATTACAGATTACAGTGTGCACCCTCCCCTAGAGCATGTTCTCGGAAGAAATTCAGGAAGCCTCGAACAAATATTTCAAGAAGTACAGGTATGTTGCACTGATAAATGTTTACTCCTAATGCTACCCTTAAATGGATGTGTTTTCCGTTTTACCCAGATAACGATTCACGAGGGAAATGGATAGAACAGAGACCAACAGCTACTTTATGCGCAGGTTGCTGTGCAGTTCTCAATCTCTTATTGAAACTTTCCGGAAAGCCCAATCATCGACGAAGCAAGCTCTGCCAACCGAAGTGGTGACTCTTTTATGACGCAGTCTCATGCTTTCCTCATAAGTCAATTTTGCTGAAAAGGACATTTTGAAAATATTGTTTTATTTTGCGGAATTTCTGTAATGAAAGGGATTTTATGTAATATAAGCACTTATTTAGATACTATTTACAGCCATACACGGGAGGTTATTCATAGTTAGATAGCAAAAAAACATAGTTGTATTTAAATGATTGCATTGTCCTATTTCTCTACCCATGATTATATATCTGTGATACGAAACGTCGGGTGTGTAAATTTCTTTTTAACCTTTTACTTAAACTTGCCAATAAATTAGGGAGTGCATCAAATCTGCTTTTTTGCTATCTACAGTCTGTTTCAATTTACTTCTCACACTCAATATTTTTGTTGCTAAAACGAATTATAGTATAAAAGCTATTTTCAGGTCATCTAGCGGAACTCAAAACGTATATGATTAAGATAAATTGTGCACAGTCAAGCCTTGTGGTAAGGTGGCGAGCCGTGCATGAAGATATTGGCCCTTATAGAGCATTTTTTTCAAATGGAGACTTAATGCGAGATTCCAAGATGGGCACGTGAAAATGTTGATTCATACTGTGCTAACATGCGCTGTTCTCGAACACTGTTTCGACTTGTTATCTTGTCTGCAATCTGGCTCACGTGATTGTTTACGGTAATCGTACTTCAAGCTGATTGGTCAATTTTGATTTGATGTCTCTTCAGTGGGGCGATTTCAGAAAAATCTCATGACACTGGCGATTGTGGTGGTTCAAACAGGTTGTAACCTGATCGTAGCAATGCCACAAGGAAAGGACCTCCCAAACAGAAAAGCTGCTGAAATAACAACCTTGTTGAAGAATACGGACTATTCACACCGAGAAATAGCTCGTAGAACAGGAAGTAGCAATTTTACAGTGTCGAGAATTGCTAGGATGAAGACCAACGGACATTATGTAGGCCATCGAAAAGGAAGGTGTGGTAAGAAAAAAGCGACTAGTAGTGCAGATTTCCGCTTCTTAGTACGTGAAGTAAAGAAAGACTATGGTGTTACAACTGCCAAGCTTCGAAAGCGGTTACAAGATGCAGGTGCCAACGTCAGTCGAACAACTGTGTGGCGGAGGTTGAAGGAAATGAAGTACGAATCCAAGAAGCCCAGAAAGGTTCCTCCACTTACCAAAGCGATGAAACGAAGGAGACTTCAGTTTGCTCTTGACCACGCTGGTTGGACTTCTGAGGATTGGAGAAGGGTAAGTGAATGTCTGAATTCATTTTGTTCTGAATTTTCATGAGAAATTTGAGTAATTTTTCCAATTTTTCGCCTTTTTTATTATTTTTCTTTTTTTACTGGTGGCCTTTAGCGATGAATCGTCTTTTGAGTGCTCGTCAGTCCGTCCTGGGAGAGTCTGAACAGCTTCCTCATCGAAGACTCCCTTAGAAGCACGTTTGCAAGATCCAGTCAAAGTTATGATGTGGGGTATTATTAGTGCTGAAGGAGCCGGACGACTTCACATATGCGAGGGGAGCATGAATCAACATTCGTATCTGCACGCACGTCTTGGAGTCTCGTGTGAGACCTCAAATGGAGCAATGGAGTTCTGCTGGGGTTAGCATCTTTATGCACGACTCTGCACCGTGCCACAAGGCTAGACTGTGCACAAATTATCTGAATCAAATCAATCTGGATGTTTTGAAATGGACTGGGAATTCGCCAGACCTCAATCCTCTGGAGACACATTGGGGGATACTGAAACAGAGACTTTGTGAACATGATTTGCCTATTGAACAGACATTAATTGCAAAAATTGTACAGTTGTGGCATAATGATGTCTCCCTTACCGAAACATGTGAAAAGTTAGTAGATTCCATGCAAAAAAGAATTCAAGCAGTGATCAAAGTACGAGGTGGACATACCCGGTTTTAGCTTGAAATCTGTTCTGCCTTCGAGTCTATTTTTTCATTTACAGCAATTTGTAGCATTTAATTTTAATACATGAGTTACATCAGTTCTTTTTTTACTTGACTGTCGACATAAAACACTATAATAGCGCCTCAAACTTCCAGGAATAGTTTAGATATAGTTTAGATACTATGACTTGCATGAATCTGCAAAAATATGTGGTGTGAGAAGTAAATTGAAACAGACTGTAACTATTTATTTAGATAATATGGAATTTTTTTCAATTTTTGTTGCCCAATCAGCGAAAATCAATGGAATATCATATTACATTACTCCATTTGCCTGTTAGCATCAATTAGAGACAATAAAAGCTAATTCTACATTTGATATGTGGTCTTAAATAGTTTTGTCTAGAACATGGCCATTCTGAACCACTGTGAAGGAATGCGAAGGTTAAATTCAAATCTGTTCAATGTTTCTTTTTCAAGCATCCTCATTCAACATTTTCTCATTGTCTCTAAAGTACACAAACACCCTTTAATGTGAACAATCTGCAGTCGTGGTGAGAGAACAAAGACATGGTGCTTCGTTGTTTTGTTTTGAACCTTGAATCTTCGTTCACCATTCACCTTACATGCTGTTTGTGTACTTTTATGGTAATGAGAAAAAATATTGAAGATGGTTGAAAAAGAACTATTGAACTTACTTGTATTTGAATATAACTTAAATGTTCGCATTCCCTACATCGCAAGGATTCTGAAGATACCAACATGAACATTTTTGATGAAAAATGTGATAATTTAACATTTAGAATGAGGGTGGTGGGCGGGCATTATTCCCCCTTAACACCAGAACTCCCAGAAAAAAAATTTACTTAAAACTACCGCACCGGTCAATTGACCGGCAAACAGATACATGATGGAAATATCAAATTATTTGTCAGAAATATCGGGCAGCCAGATGTCGCAGAATATAGTGTAATTAAGGTTGATCTGTAGATTTACATAAAATAGTAAGTAAAATTATTACGGATATACGATGGACTATATCATTATAAGGTTAATTATGGTTAGTTACATAGGGGCCTATGTCTACTATTCATGATGGAATATTTAGAAACATTGCATTTTTTTGGGCTGTTAGATAACTAGAAGCACATTTTCTCGTAGAATTACAGAAAGTTTATTACATTTTTTCGTCATCCATACTCAAACAGTTGTGTACAGAGCGCTATGAAAAAGTACAATTCATAATTTATTTGGGAAAGCATGTAACACAAACATGTGAGCTACATGTACCACAGCAGTATAAGTTGCAGACACCGCATTTTTGTTTTGTTTTGTTTTGTTAGAATGACACCTTCGACAAGTTGTCCTACGAAGCAGTTCTTTCTCCCCAATCGCTTGATATCTTTGAAGCGATCTAACGACGACTCGTCTTGTGGTGTGTTCTCGGCACAGTTCCTTGGATAACAACAAAAGAAATGACCGGCGTGACGAAATGAACAACTCTGTATCACTGGCTATTATGTAAGCATTCAATCCACATATGTCCATTATGTTTCCAAAGACATGAATAGGCCAACGACGAGAGGCAGATTTCGTGGAATAAGCCTTCAACATTTCATCGGCTTTGTCAACCCCAATTTTGGTCTCGTTGTAATATTGTATAATTTCTGGGGTTCATTTTTCCGTTTCAAGCAGATTTCCAGTTTTGTGCATACTCGAAAGTAATAGGACTGATTTATTCCGTTTCGCTCTGTATCCTAGTAATGTCGTTGTTTCAGAATAGTAAAACTTACTTTCATACAAAGAAGCATATTTTACAAAGTCAGTCATATATTTCGGAATTTCTTTTCGGTTTGCTCTCAATGTTCCTACAAGCGCTTACTTCTGCTGATGGAGCTGTTTAGCAAGTGATTGGCAGGTGAAAAAGTTGTCAGTGGTAATATTGATTCCTGATTTCAAGTTTCTTACTAGCTTCAGGACAATATGCTCTCCGAGACCCACATGTGCACGATCTTGCTCCTTTCCGATGTAGGGATATCCATCTAACACATAATGTGTTGAGGAATCTGAGCAGGGCCAAAACTTAATCCCAAATTTACCCGGTTTAGTGGGCATGTACTGGATGAATCCACATCTAGATCTACAGTTCAGTAGCTGCTCATCGACGGTGACACTGCTGTGAGGTCGATATGATTTTGAGCAATTTGAAATAAAGCGATCCCAAACTCGTATCGGTGAAAATCGGTCAAGCTGACGACGTTGTCTTCGATTATTCTTATCGTCAAAACGTAAAAACCGCATGATGTTCTGGAAGCGACTCCTACTCATAGTTTCCCTAAACAGCGCCCGCCCAGTTTCCTCGCTCCAGAAGCTAGAAACTGGCTCATTACGCCCTTTAGTTACTCCACGAGCCACACATAGACCGATGAAAGCTTTCAATTCGCTGAAATCAGGGTTAAAGCTAATTTGCCCATGCGAGGCAGCTTCGGCATTAGTGTACTTTACCATTTCATCAAGATTTCTGGAGTCTATAAGCTCAATAAAAATATCACTGATAGTGTCGGATCTTTGCAAAATATATTGTGTGGGACCACCTTCATGCCGAATTATATTTTCTGAAGCAGTTCTCGTCGCTGGGTTGAGTAGAGGTGTGTCGTACCAATAAGTTCTGACTCTTGACACCACGTAATTCGCTGCAGCATGATTGGCTGACTCATCAACGTCCACAACAAGCTGGTCATCAATGTCCGAGGTAGTAGCCGCTTCTTGTTCAATTATATCAATTTCCTCGTCGTCTGTAAATTCATCATGGTCCGTTACTACATCAGAGATACCAGATTGTATTTCATAATCACTATGATCAGAATTGTCAGAACCTTCGTTGCGTAGTTCTTGCAGTCGTGCAAGAGCTTGCTCGGCGGTCTGTCGGCGATTAGGCATGACTGCATTATGATGAAATACCTACCCACTAACATTTAATATTCGCGTCTTGTACGATGACTAATCAATTTGCATCGTATACTGTGCCCGTGTCAAATCAGACACTTGCTCCTCCCTTCTGACCGTGATCGAGTTGACTTCCCTTCTACGAGTATGAGCAGCGTATTGAAGGCACTGTTATGAAGTGGAGCACGATCACACACAATACGAGTGAAAGCATCCAAACCGGATGAAAAATCCATTTGCATTGTATGCTGTACTCGTGATGAGGCAGGCATTAACTTCCCTTTTACGAGTGTGAAAAGCGTTCTGGAAGCAATGTTAAGACGTGGAGCATGCTCACACACAATACGAGTGAAAGCGTCACAACCAAATATGTCGTTCATTTGATTATTGATTTATTCGTGTCACCGGTCAATTGACCGGCTTCGTAGTTTTAGGTAAATTTCGTCTTTACAACTGTAATATTAACGGTAAAAATCAGACTTTCATTTGTTTTTATACATATTGGTAAGTTAGGAAGGTAAAATGAAATAAAACGCAATAAATATTGATTTCATTATACAGTAGTAAAAAATAACTAATCTACCGGTCAATTGACCGGCTTGGGAGTGCTGGTGTTAAGAACTTCTAAGCCATTAATTTATGTGGCATGACAAATAAGGGTATAACTATGTTTGGTATGCTCTGTCCGATGGTTGTATCACTTTTTCATTCCAGGTTGATCTTGCTACTATAAATAGCATTTCAAAATTCAGACAATCATTTTTCTAATTTTTCGTAATTGTATCTAAAATAGACGACATAATTTCATGAAAATTACAATACATAGAATCTTTTCAAAACACACTCTGTCTGGTGATGCCGTTGTTAACATCCTATTACACTCTTGATTACTTTTATTGCATTATTGCTATTTTTTTCGTCACAGTTATTCTCTAAATCTTGTAATGAATTCATAAAAGCTGAAAAGTTGATATGTATGAATGAAATCAGCAAGTTTTATAGCTTTGTGTGTCAATAATTATATCTCTAAACCTTTCAGAAAAACATCGGTGAATACGATTGTGTAATTCGCTCAGTCATTGAATTATGAATATTTACATGTATTTATAAGTAGTATGTATGTGACATACGTAATATTAGTCATCATAACGAGGCAAAAAGTATCTGAGTATCAACTAATAGAATAGCTCGACCATGCTGTATTTCCTGAAAGGGAAGACTACAGAAGTTTCAAATCAACTTATACCGTAACTGAAAATTCTTATTAATAATAGTGAAAATCCAAACTTTTGAAAAAAATTCGGTCGCAAATTATTTTCATGTGGCTCCTGTGACCTAAAAAATGTTGGGTCTACAAAAAAACAGCTAACACTCAGAGAAAGTCAACACAAAGTTGGGGAAAGTCACTGAAAGATACCTTCAAGTAATTACGCGTGCCGGCGTGAGATAGAAATATCGAGGAGGGCATTGTACCTCAGGCACAAAGCCCCCTCCCCTGAGGTAGATAGGGTTAAAGACATTTGATTTCGCCGGGTGAAGGGTGAATGTAAATTCCACTAACCATTCTTGATTTTGATGTGTCACTAGTCGACGGTCTTGCATTGTGCATGCGATTCTTATCCCATACTTGACATCTACCATACTCACCCCAAGTTAAAACGTGAGTGTGAAGCAAAATGCTTACAAATTTCCATATTCACCAACTCCTTGAATTCAGTCTGCATGTGGTTTTTCGTAAGTTATGTTTAAGATTCAGATGGAAGCTAACATAAATAAATTGCGCGGGTTTATCTGTGTAATGAAATGAAATTGTCAAATACCCATTAAACATACTACTTAGAATTAGTACATATATCATAGGACGTCTACTGTAATTTTGATCGATGATTTCTTTGATAAATTTTCATACTTTTATACGTATTTTTATGATTTTTAATTACATTGCCATTCATCAAAATCATAGTTATCTGCTCATTCATGTTCTAAAGCACGAAATATACTTTAGGATCTAGAAAACGGACTCAACTTCAGACAGTGTAAGCTCCATTTTGACAGTTTCAATTTCTCGTCGATTAATTTCTAAACGTTGTGATAACCGAAGAAACATCGGCAAGTGATTGGACGAGCAGCATTTTATGAAAGCCAATTGCAGAGAAACATTCTTATATGTAGACTTCTGGACTATTATGTAGCTGAAAGGAGGACTAAAATACCCAACAACTCTCCAGACAAGTATGCAAAAATAACAATAATAAGCGTTTATTTTCAAATAATGATGATTGATAATACAAATCAAGAGAGGCAGTACAGTGAAAGACGAATGGTATGAAAGTTTTGACGTGGACGTACTGAAGAGCAGATGACGTGGAGTACAATCTGTTAAATAATGACGTACAGTAAGATACAAAAGAGACTGAGTGCCGATGAGTATGCGAAGGTGGTATAGCAAGGTGACCAGAACGTTGTAGCGTCGAAGGGAAGAGAAAATGGAAAAGATTCTTCATGTTGAGGAGAGTTTTAACAGCACAGTGGTCGCGACGAATACCTAAAGGTGTAAAAGACCACAGGAACAGTCCTTTCCACAGAGAAGGCGATGTGCTCTTCTCCTGATTCTTTCTTATCTTTCGCTGTCTGTTTGGTTAAGACCTACGAAAAGAGAAGAGTTATATTCTAATACACTCTGTACATGGAATGCATGTACAGATATGAATAATGGTCGATCTGAATGTCACCTTTGGGAAGAAACTTGATACGTCAGTCGACGTATCACATAGAGAGGGCTGCTGGCCTTCCTACAGATACCATTGACATAACTATCCCATTTCAGCGACTATGAGAAAATAACCCCGAGAATCATCAACTCTGGAAACGTTTTAACTACAGTAAGATCATCATGAGTTCTTGTCTCCTTTGCCTTACGGGACTGATTTAATTGTTATATAAAATTTAACATAAGTATAAAATCTACCAATTATATTGCAAAGATTGTCAATGCATAGATAGATTAATTTATGAGATTGCATTTGTGAACTCCGATGTTGAACGAGTTGTCAGTTAGCCGTCATGGTGCAACTCAAAATGTTCTGTGATAGTTGGGTGGTTTATCTGTCACGTTTTTCCTGTTTAAGACACCGACATGTGAATCTGTGGATGTATTTCTACCTAATGAAACCTAATAAGTATACGAATCTTACGAGTATTCTCACCGATGGAACCAAATACGGTAAGTCGCAGAAAATAGAACGTTTTCAAAAAATACATAAAGAACGTGTCGTTGATGGGACGACAGTGCAACCCGATGAAAGACAAAACTAAATTATTAATTTGGCTCCAATTCTTTTCACCTCGCTTACAGAATGCATGTTTGCCAAACATCTAGCATGCTTGCTTATAGCTAGGCTAAATTCATTCCTAGCAAATCCGCAATTTAGTTTCGTTATTCAACAGGTTGCTCAGAGTCCCAGGAATAATCAGGGATTATTAGTTCTATTATTGAGTATACAGTTAGGCTATAAAAATGGTATTTAGCGTATAATCACACTTGAGTATACGTGTAAGGGAAATGGAATGACAGGCGACGGTTATGCAATAAGAAACTCTTCATTACTCGACAATGTTCCAGTCAATTTACATGTACAACTGTCAGATCCTACACTGTAAATCGCTCAATACCAATCACATGCGAAAGTAAGTGAGAATTCGTATGAAAAACATACCAGATCTCTGTAAACATACGAGAATCTCGTATCAGATGCTAGTTTCAAATTGTATGTGATTTTGGTATAATTATGTTTGTATGTAATTTTCGTATCCAGCGGTTTACAGTGTAGTAACATCATGTCAAATTTTGAAAAGTTGACGATGTACATTTGTACATAAAATCGGTAAAGGCCTAGCTCAAATATTTCAAATATAATTCCTAACTGTTAAGGAGCCGTTATTCCTGAGCATTAGGAAATTCAATGAAGGACGCTAATTATTAATCACTTTAATCTAGTTTCGCTGTAAAACATGAAGGTTACAGTAACTAGACCTATAGTGAAACCATGTACGGCAGCTGATAAGTTTCTTTAAGATAACGGCATGTTTTAATTGTAAACAAAATGTGAAATCAAAATTAATGTAAAGGATTCCACAATGATCTTTTTGGAAAAATGAAGGCTTGGGGTAATCACCAAAGTTACGGATAAGTAGTCGGTAGGTTCAACGAATATTACGAAGAGAAATTTGCTATTATTGATTAGAAAAAGTCCCTCAGGAGACACTTAAATCGCAGGCATCAGTAACCTATGTTTCACAACATACACTCGCACTTTTGTGATTTTCATCATTTTCTTAATTTCACATCAATTCCTTAATACTTAATGGATTTAATCATTTCACTTGCCACTAATTCCATGATCCTCTGAAATCTAATTATTGCCTTTGATATGGTGCATTAAAAGAAATGATTATATTGCCTTATGTAACTCTTTGTGCATCTTGTTTAAAGCATAAGCAAATTTTTCCACTTTTTGATACTTATTTTGCCCCATCCTGATCCCTGCTGACGTAAGTAAGTAATGTATGTACAGTAAGTAAATGTAAGTAAATATTGTAAGATTACGGATAATGGGAACAAGGAATGAATTATGGCTTGAATTCATGACACATTAAAGGTATTAGGACACATTAAAGGAAGCCTTGCGTGATGCGATTCAAATGTTTGAAAGTGACTCAACCAGATCACGAGAGCCAAATTGCGAATTTGGAGACATCTTGCATGGCATCAATGATAAGCTTGATCGAGTACTTGAGGACAATCGTAAACTGCATGAGAAAATAAAGACTTTGGAGCGAGTAATTGAAACGCAAGGCAATCAAATCGAAGCTCATGCAATAATTCATAGAACAAAGAACCTGATAGTTAACGGTGTTGCTAAAGGATCAAATATTGAAAAAACAGTAAAGGAGATCTTCAAAGAAATTGAGGTGGATGTTGACATTGATGATGACGTGGTATCCTTACAACGATTGGGGAAGCAACAGCAAAATAAGAAACGCCCAATTCGAATTGTAATAAAGGACATTGCATTACGCAATAGCATCCTTAAGTCATCGAAAGCCTTGCGGGAGTCGGATGTCTACATAAACGGGGATCTTACACCATTACAACAACGAGAATTCCAGCGATTGCGGAAGAGAAGAAATGAAGAGAGGAAAAAGCCTGAAAATGTAGGAAAAGATATTCGTATACAAAAAGGACAATTATTTGTGGATGGACTTCGTATCGATAACCTGAAAGAAAATTTTTAATGTCGGATTTTATGAATGTTTATGATAGGAAAAGCACCAACACGAAGCTCCCGGTTATTGCCTTGACGAATGTTCGTTCTATTATAACGAAAATTGATGAATTAGCACTGGTAGCTACAGTAAAGAATGTCGACATATTATGTGTTACGGAAACGTGGCTAACAGATGAAATTGGAGATGAAATTGTTGCTATTCCTGACTATGATATTTGCAGATCCGATCGGAAAGTGAGACGTGGCGGTGGTGCCGCTGTATACACTCTAAACCAGCACCTCCTAAATCACACACTAAAGCAAGACACTATTCGTAACTAATAAAAAAATCCTAAAGCAAAGCGTTTTAGGAGGCTAGCGCACTAGGGTTATTGTTCTCTTTAGTATGTCAACATTCTATTTCAAGCAACCTCCTAAAATTCTAGTGTGTGGCGCTTTAGGATGCTTGTTTCTTCGATTTTAGGAGGTGCTGGTTTACAGTGTATATTAGAAAAAAGTTATCTTTTACGGATGTTACTGTTGACTATACCATCGATTCCTATGTGGAACACGTAATTGTCCATCTTCATACCCTCGACGCTATATTGATTTGCTTGTATATTCCTCCTTCTAGACCTGCCAAACATTAGAAAATATTCATCAGAATGTATGCATGATTATCGATGTCTGCTTAGAAAATAATCCTCATGTAACCTTTATTATCGCAGGTGATTTCAATCAGTTTCCTATTCATGACCTATGTGTTGAGTTGAATGCGACTAATGTTGTAACGAAAGAAACTCGAGGGGACAGCACTCTGGATTATGTCTTGTTTTCAGAGGCTTTGTCTGATTACTATAAATGTGAAAATGTTACGTATGATTGTCCAATCAGTTCATCTGACCATGTTTTTATCACTGTAAATCCCATGAACAAGTTAGTTTCATCTCAGGCTGGTCATGAATGCCTTGTATACGATTTTCGTATGTCTAATCTAAATAAACTGGCTTCATCTATCATAAACTATGATTGGACTGATTTCCATAATCAAGAGGACGTCGATAAGCAATGGACTATTTTTGAGAAGGCATAGAGTTCACCTGTTGAAGACTGCATCCCGTATGATGAAGTTATTATTGATAACAAAGACAAAGCTTGGATGACACCACTCACAAAGCTTCTTATTGGAAAACGCTGGAGGGCACTTAGAATGAAAAGATGGACTGAATACAATCATCTAAAAGAAAAGGTAAAACAAGAAATCAGGAATGCAAAACAATTGTGGGCAAGGAAATTATGCACAAAACCAAGAGGGGTCTGGAATTTACTTCGGACTTATAAGAAAGAAAAAGAAAATGCAATCGAAAAGTTAATCAAAAATGGAAGAGCTGATTTGGCTTTAAAGGAACTCTTCCAGCTGTTCTCAAAAGCAACACCAGGAGTTAGTGATGATATCGATCCTCAAGTCCTTCATGACGATGGTTGGAATATCGAAATAACTGAGCTTGAGGTTTACCAATTACTCAGAAAACAATCGTGCTCAAAATCATCTGGCATCCCTTCAATCCCCACAAAAGGTGATGTTCTCGCAGGTTTCCTAACCAAGATGTTTTGTACTTCTATTATAACAAGAAAAGTGCCTGTGGGCTGGAAGATGGGCTCAATAACACCAATTCCTAAATCCAACCCACCTGATATCAATCAACTGCGACAAATCACAGTTCTGCCATTGCCAGGCAAGATCTTAGAACGCATTATTCTCCAAAATATGAAGGGCAAATTTTTGGAAACGAGTGGTGACCAACAACATGGGTTCAAAGAAAACGCATCAACTACCACAGCTCTAATAGCATTTCATGATGCAATCACAAAGAATTTCGACTCAAAGGATTGTAAAGGATCGGTAGTGCTTGCCTTTGATCTCTCCAAGGCCTATGATCGATTAAGTCACATGAAGGTCATTGCCAAAATGAATTTGTTTGGGTTCCCTCAAGGATTTTTGATATGGCTGTCAAACTATTTCACAGATCGAGTATCAAGAATTAAGCTATGTGGTTTGTTCTCTGATTGCTTCCGCGTTACCACAGGAGTGGCACAGGGGTCAATTTTGTCCCCTTACATTTTTCTACGTTTGTGTCGGACCTTGCCAGCAACAGAAGCGATACATTAGTAATCCAATACGCAGATGACATTACATTCATTTTGCCCATTGACGCAAATTCGAGACACGACATGGAAATTTATGTCAAAGAAGAAATCTGCATCATCGAAAACTGGTGTACATCAAATGAACGTGTACTGAATAAAACAAAAAGTCAGGTGATTTGCTTCACGAATACCTGTGTTGACTTGCCAGAGGTAGGCCTATAGCCAATGGTTGAATCAGTAACTATTTTGGGAGTTACTTTTAGAAAGGATCTGTCATGGAGTGATCATGTGAATGTGGTATCTAACGCCGTGAAGAAACGTTTCCACCTCTTACGAAAGTTACGTCCCATGTTAAATAAGACAGAGCTACACCTCATTTACGCCAGTTGTATTCGCAGTGTAATGGAATACGCCTCGCCTTCTTTTGTTGGTTTGAATGCCTGTTTATCACATAAATTAGAGAAGCTGGATCGACGCGCTCATCGTATAATGTTTTGTGAAATGAACTCAGACTGTGATTGCGAAGAAGACAGCATTAAGAAGCGGCGTTATCGTAGTGGTATAAAACTTTTTAGAAAAGCAGCAAACATTCCTTCGCACCCTCTGCATAGCCTTGTTCCTCCATTACACAGATTCTCATAAACTGTCATTATACCGTACAGTCGGACCAAAGTTCGCCATGACTCTTTCATTCCTTTCGTGTCTAGTTTGGAAAATTACCTTTGATGTACATGTAAATCCGTTTCTTTTGATTAACTTGTCTTTTCATATGCTCGCTTTTTTGCGTATACCCTTGAAAGTTACATGTTCTGTATCTGATTTTCATTTTGATAAATATACGCTTCCTATCCTATCCTATTAATGTATACTAGAAAAGGACATATCGAAATAAAGGATAGTGATACGGAAACAAAGGATAGAGGAACATTTCCCGACAATTTAGCTCCATCTGCCAATCAATGTTATATGCTAGGCGAGTTTTTCATTGTCTACTGACGACTTTTTCTAATCAATAATAGCAAATCAGCATATCATCGTCAATTATTTTTAGACCTATCGACCGTTGATCTCCAACTTTCGTATAAGCATGCTGTTTTCACAAAAATAATTGTAATAAGTCAATGTATTTTATTAACTTTAATAGCAGTTTGTAGACGTAGATCTGCATCATATTGTAATCGATAATTTGGTACAAAATTGCTGTTTCTATAAGAGGCTTAGCTGGTTAGTTACCTACCGTGTTTCCGTGTAGGCCTACTAACCTTTTCTCATGGGAGTCAAATAGGAGACAACATAGGCTATATAATAACTTCTCGATACCCTAGCTACAAATTTCAATAAACAGTCTTTCAAGCAGTCTTCAAAGAGTATTCGTTTAAGAACTTGGCTTTATATTTATTTTCCGTAACTCACTGTCAAATTGGTTCCAGTGACGGGAATAATTATTAGAATACCGCCAATCAGCGTCGGAGTGAACAGGAGTTTCTGTCAGTTTTTCAAGTTTCATATATGTAAATGTGTGAAATAAAAGTTGCAAAAATAAATTAGTTCAAAAATATATAGCTTTTTCAAATTAGTTCAAAATATATATTAGCAAAAAAAATATTGTATTTGACTGATAGCAGATTGGGATTTAGATAAGTTACAAAGTTTGAAGTATATAAGCAGACACACAAGTGTCATGTCTATAATCACTCCTTTTTAGACGCTAATGTCATAAGTAAGTTGTTAGATTTATAATTTTGTTTAAAACGCAGTAGTAAGTTATATTTTTTTCTCTCAGTTTTTAGTTAGGCCTGTAGTATTATTATTTTTCTTTATGATCTACCGGAGGTTAGCCTCAACCAATTTAATTCAAAATTTGCTATTATCCCCTCAGGATTGCTTTCGAATACTTAATTGAATGTGATGTCATATTTACTTATTGCTGATCTCTTGCAGTAATATCACTGCACCCTCATTGTAAATGGGCTAAAATAAGTTCGTTACCCGGAATGAGAAATGCTAAATAGCTAAATATTTTTCGATTTAGGTAACCCTTTATTCTAAATCGATATAGATTGAATAAAGCAGTATGACTAAATAACATTCTACTAACGCTAATTCGTAACTAAATATAATGAATAATGTGAGGAAGCGTGAATTATACCTACATACAGTTGGCGGTCCGACAGTGCTTTTGCGCATGGTGTATTCAAGATGATTTGACTTTTTATGTACAAGTAGACGTCGATATAAGACGCATCGATGAAGCGCGATAACTGGTAACACAACTTACAATTTTTGCAATATATCATTCGTGAACAATATTGCAAATGTGGTTTATGAATTGTGAATAAGAATAAAGAAACCATGCACATAAGGCCTCTTGCATTTTCTGAACTTATACAAATTTACAGATTGAATTTGAAGATGTCCTCTTAGGCTTGATGAACAGTACAATTTAGATCATTTCTGCGTTAAAATGTCATTATTGAAAATTTTGCACATGAGGCCTTTCCAATTTACTGACAGAGGAGGTGTAAATCACATTTATATTTATTCAGGAGACCACTGAGACCACTCACATTACTTAATTTTTTGTCACTTTTTGATAACGTGGTAAAACGAAAACACAACTTTATTCAGCTACTTGCCGATAAGAAGCGATCTACGTAAAACAATTGAGCATTTTGTGGCTTTGCACTTTAGCCTTCAATATTGCGAAGTCGGTGTTCGACTGGAATTACGCATGTATACAGTTTAAAACAATTCAGAACGTGTTATTAAGTAAAGTAGTATGCCAGACTGTTGCGAGACTTAGATTGAATCCACTAATTTCCGTCGTTAAGATTGTTTCGACTTGATTGGAAATCATTTTTAATTTCTGGGCCCAAGAATACAAAAAACTTCAAATAAAGAGATGGATTCTACTACATGCTTATGAAGAAAAACCTCAACCTGAAAATCAAACTGCACCGTTAGACAATGAACTAAGAATGCGCTATTGGTCACCGGCATCGGTCAAATATTCTCCATCAGCTCCTACTCTGCTGAAGCACATGAGTTTAACCCGCTCCTTGCTACAGCGAGCCTTTCACATGGATCCCACGAAGTTCAGTTTGGCAAGTCTCGAGTGCACCAAGTTTCTCACAGAATGCACATACTGAAGCACTTTGTTCCAAAGTTAACCCTCGTCCCACTGGGAGTGCGTTTTTCTCCCCCCTGGCGAACCCATTACTGCCACGGTAGAGAAAATATATTCATCATGATTTAAGATAGCTATAATCCAACTGTTTACATGCCTGAATGATTATTATTAAATTAAAATCATAATAAAAAGTTAGAGGAGTGTTGCATTAATGCAGCACCGGGTTCTAATCAGGGTTGGCTTTTTGCCGGCTAAAACTGGTTTATGCCACTAGGTGGTAAAAACCAGGTGAAAACCGGCTAAAACTAAAACGCCGAAAAATCAGTCTGTTTCTTCACGGAATGATCGACAGCAAGTTGTGGTTTGAGTATTGCTATGTATGCATGTTTGCAGATTGGTACTCTTATCTTGTAAAACATGACATTCATTCTCTGGTAGAACCATGTGGTATATTACGAACAGCATGTGATGTTGTATTTGTTCACGATTGCTCTGCCATTTTCTTGTGCCTTGAGAAAAAATGTAGACTTCAACACCATTTTGGCCCTTTAGTTCATGTAAGAGAAGTTGCTAGACACCTCCGAAATTATCATCAAATGAATGTTCTTTTAGGTCAAAGAATGTGATTTCGTTAAATCCAAATAAATGAAAATAAATGCATGAATAAAACTGGTTTATACATACATGTAGATCTGAATTAACCATTTACCACTTTCTTCATGTGGACGAGCTTCAATAATCCCACTGTCATTCTTCTGTGTTGAGTGTTCAACAAGAATGCAGAGTGTTATTGTAGCTTGGGTTCATCAGATCTAGATTTGAACCCATGAACGCAGAGAGAGCACTCTATCAAAAAGAGTCTGCACCGGAAAATCTCAGCTCCTAAATCAAGCAATGTACAACAGTCACTTAGAATGCATTTCTACTTTTTTAAAGTATATTATACTAAATGTACTACTGTTTGTGAGTGGAGTAGAAAATCATCATTTGGAAGAACAAATAATAATTAAATAACACAGTTCGCAACAGAAATCTTGATGAACTAAGGTGAAGTGTATGTCTGAACAGCTTCAGTTATACTCTCAACAAAAGAATTTTTCCAGTAAGCTGCAAAATCGATCGTTGTTAATAGAACCTGAGAGCGACAAACAATTGTGACATTATTGTGATACTCAAGTTTGTTTAAAGTTCTTCGAATTTCCATATTTTGAGCTTAAATCAAAGCTTTACTTTCGGTATAATATTCATTTAACATCACCTTATCTTCTTAATGTGTGAGGGCAAATTATCATGACATGAAAAATGTTGAAGGGCAATATTTGTTAATCTAGTCCTTCTGGAAGTGCAGGATAAATTTCATAGTATTATTCGTGTGATCACAATGGGTATGGGACATTTGCTACAGATTTAGAAGACAAGCTATTCTATGAGATCAGCAGGCAGGTTAATCGCAGAAATCCGAGGCCAGATTTCTACCTTTTCTTGCCTTTCTAGCTTCATGGAATGCCTTTCTTCGATCTTTTATATAGACAGAAGTGATTTCCTTCCAGCATGGACGTCTGCTGCATCTTACAAGGAATGAAATTTGTAAAGCAACAAAATGCGTGCACGCTTAGAAGAATGCACAACAGTTTTATAACAATATTTTTTTATTATAATTCATGTTTTTGCACCTAATCTGTACTTGAAACATATTCTTGATTGAAATATTGATAAGGTTTGAATTGTGAAAATGCAGCCCTAAATTTTTATCGAATGATGAAAAGTAAAATGAACTTATTGCGACTAACGTTCATCAATGAAATAAGTAGAAACGATGATCCCTTATATTGTATGTACCCGAGAAATTTAAGTAGTAATGCTGGAAAAATAGTTTAAGCCGAAAAATGGTGACAATAGCTGGTGGTTTTTACCAGGTGTTTACCGGTTTTCACCAGATGGTAAAAGCCAGGGTGGTTTTGACCGGCCAACCCTGGTTCTAATGGTGTATACGCATTAAATCCTGTTCCACATTAGAGCGCACTGCTGCATTTTTGCAACAACTGGCAAAATCAGGAACATATCAATTTACTCAAAAGTATTCAAGTAATGATTTATTCAAAAGCAATGAAACGTATTTAAATGTAATTGTGAATGTCTACCGAGTTCCTATATGAGTCCATGTACATGAGCAAAGTAACTAAACAGCTAAATAATTGCAGATGAAAGTTTTCGAGTGCAATATTTCGTATACGTCTTCAATTAATTTTGCTGTTATTATGCTGAAACACATCCCTATCTTTCTAACGTATAAATTTTGAGCTGTTTAGACCACGTTAAAATAAGTTATTTACAATAAAATAAACAATGTCTCCATTGAAGATTTTGATAATTTGAGGTTTGTTGTACATTAGAGCCCACTGCTGCATTAGTGCATCAGTAGGATTTTATGTCGTTAAACCTCTGATTTGTCCACAGACTTGCTTGTTTTATTTTGGTAGCATCTATAGAGTATCATTAAAATACTCAGAAGTGTCTGGATGATTATTATATTTCTGTATCAAATAAGAAGGAAAATACTTACCTATTCCTCCGCGAGGTCGCCATTTGATAAAATTGATAAATCGAATTGATTTGCGGGCGTTCAAGATAGAACATTTCAAACAAGTTTTTCAGTACCTGCTTAAGGAAGGTTATTTTAGAATACATCCATGGAGAAATCCTGCTTTGAACTGCGTCATTCCTTTTTTTATAGAGTCCAAATATTAAGGTGTTGCATTAATGCATCAGTTGGCTCTAATGGGTTTAGCCAAGAAAGCCATAGTCATCAGAATGCTAATAGCTACGTATCATACAAGTTTTGACAGAAGGAAAACAAATTTGGCACTTTACTTTTGCATGAGAGCTACTCTAAGATTTGAATATTTGTAATATATTTTGACTGATCTCGGCATATGCACTTTTATTGCAAATCGCGGTATCAATTATTAATTAAATAAGTTGAGATTACATAAAAGATTCTTCCTATCAACATAAAGATATTCACAAATGCAAAGTTTCTGAATTTGCTTGTGATCTGCTTATTATGTATGATTGTTTGAAATCTGAAATTCAAGTTTCAAACATGATTTTTTCATTATTTTTGTATTTTCTAGCTCTGCTTCTAATCAATAATTACTAGAAATTTTCAGAATCATGTTGCTTTCAGCCTCAGTGTCTCGATAAAAGTTCACCGAATTCGGCTGCTTCTTCACGTGCAGAAACTAAATACTAAAATGTGCGATTTTAGTGCTATTCGAGTTGAACTGAAGGTTTCAAATAATTGATCTTCCATCACATCCAACATAATAATACAATCTCATAATGATCAATGATCAACATTTTATTGACCAGCTTGACCAGATCTTTCGACTGGTGTATGGTTTATTAGCTTTTGTTGTTATTTTCCGTTTCATATAGTAATCTGATGAAAATTTGTTGAAAATTGGCGTTTTTGACCTTTGACCTTCCCCTCAGCCCAGGGATGATCTCGAAAATCATTTGTTGATGAATGTCAGCAATAATGTGTTCAAATAGATGAAATTTGATTGTTTTACATATGATGAAACACAGCATCATGACAAAAGCTCGAATACGTTTTCTGAATTTCTTCCATAGCCTTCAAAATTCCTGTCAAAAATGGGATTTTTCCGCAGAAAGTAACCTTTGGAAGACATTGCTAAACTATATCTGTCAGTATGATAAACATAACCATCTCGTTAAGTAAGGTAATCAAATGAATTCCTTGCTTCGGAAAATGGCGATCATCAGGAAGGAGTTGTGAAAGCTTCTGTAGAGGCGCCAAAGAAATAGTCGACAAGTAATACACGCGTAAAACTACAGTATTTTTATTGTTGATCAGTAGAATATCCAAATCAAACATAAAGAGAGGACAGTGGGTTGCAAGTAGAAGCTGATGATTCTTGAAAGCATTTCATGTCATTCTCCTATATTTACAAGAATTTTAAATTCTTTTTGAATTAAGTTCATCTAACTTAATTTTCGTCATCAATATCAATACTTGCATGCTTACTCAAAAATTTAAGACGATCGATTGCATTATACGAGCATAAAATGTGAAGCATAAGATAATTGTGATAACGCAAATAGAGCGCGCTTGTTGGACTAATAAAACATCAAAAGCAAGAGATATCAATATTGTCAAAACAATTTGTCAACAAATTCATTCTCAGTTTTCAATAATAGAGTATCATTACCTGATAGATTTTACCTATCCATCATTTGTATCCTATTTTGTTGGAAAGAAGAGAAGATCCATGAAAAAAATTGAATTGTTTGAAATAAATCCGATGTGCATTAGAAGCATCACTGTACCTTTATGATATCCTGTAAACATAATGCTCGATTGCAAGGCATTGATCATTACTGGCGGACAAAGCATGGACTTTGAAATACACCAAAAGAAAACATCATTTTCACTGAGTCGACATTCTCTCTTATCTGCGCATCGCTGTTATTTGATCCGGACTTACCTTTGGCATGAGATCTATGTCTTGTAAAAACACGTATCAGCGTTACTGTTGACAGAGCTATTTGAATTGCAAAAAGGTGATTTGCAATAATTGTATAGTACTCATGTACAAATCAAATATAAACAAATTCGCAAGTGCAATCGTCAAATCGGTACATGAAGATATGAAGATAATCTCCATAGTACTATTGATGTAGTTATGATTATATAAAATATAAAAATGCAGATTTTTTTATTAACAAACCTCATTTTTGAGGCATCACGACAAGAACAAACAACATTACAATAACTGAATTCCGTCTGACACATTGAAATCCTCCACCAATAGGATAATGAACTGAGCATGTGTAAACCATAGAATATGGTGTAAGCATTAATGCTCACAAACGACTTTGCACATTGTAATTGGTACCAAATAGCAAACATTTCCATATAGGTCACATACTGTAGTGACAAAGCGAAAGAATCTCGCACTTTTACGCAATCCTTGAAATCTTTCAAGAACAGCGACCGTGCAAATGTTTGCTAAAGTTCCGACCACCAGAACTGCCACTGCAACAGCAACTGCTGTTGATCTGATTTTGACACAAATATTTTGATTCGTGGAAAGTTGGTTGCATAACGGGTTTTTACTCTTCCCTTCCAAATAGTTGTGTAGTTTTCAGGGTTGAAATCAATGTTGCTGATGTTCATACTGCAATATTCTTGTGAGTAACGGTTCTTGTCAGTGATGTGGTTGACATGAGAAGTCATGTGCATGTAAATAGAATATCTGTAGATGAATGAGATATCATCAACTAAGATGCTGTGTTTGTATTGAAGAGTAAAACTCGCTTACATTTTTCAGCCTCCTTTTCACATCGTCTATACGATGCATCTGGACAAATCAGAAGACATCAAATCGGTCGACTTTTTGTCGCACGTGACATGTTAAAAAGACCGAGAAAACACAACTTTTTGGCGATATATTTCGCTTAAGGTTTAGCGCAAGTTGCATCAGCTCGCCATTTTTATTTAATTTTGAAAAGTTACATTGATGCACCTATTGATGTATGGGCGAAATAGATTAGTACACTAGGTGACATGCCACGCTCAGTCACGCGTAATTCATGCGTGAACCACGCGAAATCACACATGACCCTAAACATCCGTGGCTATGCAGGACAATGCGGCAACATCTGTTGTTAGCATAGATGACAGCCCTGTTATATAGAATTTGCGTCTCATGTGTCTGCATGTATCAGAGGCAAAACAATGTGATAGGACCTCAATTAGACAGAGCATGCTTAGCGGTTCATCCATGGTTCAAGCGGCAGCGCAGACAAACGCAGACGACGCGCAAACTATAGACGCTCGCCCGCGCGTATTCATAAACATTTCACATGTTTTAACAGCATCAGATCAAGTGATTTCTGACTCTTAGTGCAGTGCGTATGTACGCGGGTAGAAGAATAGAATGTTCTTAACCACGGATGTTTGGGGTGTTCCTTAATTACGCGTGTATCACACGTGGCATGCCACCTAGTGTAGGGCCTATTCGCGTACTAGAGAGTCGTGAGACTGTCAATTTAAGCTTCGTAGTCTTTCATTATAAATGCTCAAATTTTCCAGAATTCAATTTTCATGGAGTACTAGGAAGATTCTACTATTGCTAAAGAAGTTGAAACAGACTTACATAGACCTTCTTATGTTCTACTTACAAATGACTGTTAGATGCCTATGATAGCTCTAATGGAGCTACTTATAAAAATAAGGTGGAAACAGAAATCAAGGATATTTCCCTGATAGAATTTGGGTAGGCTAGAATGCAACATAAAATGGTAAAAAAACTGAGATGACTAAATTACTGTCAGTGATGGACGAAGGGTAGTACTTGTAAAACGGAACATCGAAGGTAAATAAATATAACAAAGGAAGAGTGTATTTTTGATTCCTACCTGAACACGTCTGGAAATGTAGAAATTAGATTTGAGGCAATGTCACCGCTATCTAGAAATTGCTGCAACAAGGTCCTCTGTGATGTGATGATGTCACCGAATACCGAAAATATCTTTCAGATGCATCCCAGGACTCTGGAATATTAAGAAAGTATTCTTCTTATCACGAGTGAAACAGCAGGTTCACGAAGAATTCACTATGTGATTCAGAAATTTGAAAGTTGTGGGACTTGAGATTTCGTGGCCTGTGATGATTTATCATGAGACTGAATTGCCTAATTTTCATCACCATTATCTTTTTTTTCTCAACATCAGTATATGCATCTGTCATTTATAATAATAATAATAATAAGCGTTTATTCAAGAAACAAGATACAACATCCTCCAAATGAGAAACGCGGAGGATAAACTGACTACAAAGATAATATACCATCAAATTGTATCATTAAAAAGTTTAGAACAACAAAATATGAAACCATTGGTAGCACGTGCGGAATTTACAAGTGGCAAAATTATACGGCCGCTTCTAGCGGAAATTTCCGGCAACAAATCAAACAACACATGATTAGGATTGCTTAAAAGTTTGCAGTACAAGCGCAGCGCAAGTGTTTCGCGTCTTTCCTGTAGATTCAACATAGAACAATTGGTACAGCTAGATGCTTCAAAACCGTGAATAATTTTAAAAGCTCTTTTACAAAATCGAGTCAAACATTTATTTAAACCAATACCTGGTTTTACAAAAACTTGAGAAGCATAATCAATGCAAGATCGAATAATTGCGTTATACACTTCAACTAATTCATCGTGTGATAACAGGCCTTTTAAAATTCGTAATACACACAAGCGTTTTGACAGCTTGCCAATCAAAAAATCAAAATGACTTGACCACGTCAATCTGACATTAAAAACAAGACCCAGAATTTTCAAATGGCTAACATTTTCAAGGACTGGTACTTTTGGAATTGACTGAGCGGTTGTGAAAACATTTAACACTTTCGTCTTATTAGAATTAATGCTCATTTGATTATTGAAACACCACGTACGAAAGTTTGATATTTCATCATTCACTATGCTTAGGTCATCAGAACAACTTTTATAAACTGGTACGACTAGTGTTACATCGTCGGCGTACTTGATAACAGTAGTGTCAGGGTGACAAGCATGATACGTGGACATGAAAATTGCGAATAAATGAGGGCCCAAAATTGATCCTTGCGGAACACCACTAGTGAACTTCATGAACGAACTGTAAGTCGAGCCAAGCTTGACCCGCTGTTTTCTATCAGACAAATAGCTCTGAATCCAGTCACATAGATTACAGTTGCTTGAGCTCAGTTGACTGATTCTACTGAGCAAAAGGGAGTGTGGTACAGAATCAAAAGCATGACTCATATCGAATGTGACAATACGAACAGCCCCAATGTTCACACTGTCTAAATATTTCCCGAGTAAAAAAAATATGCTATGCTTAATAGGTAGTTTAGTAAGCACCATACATAAACTGCCAAGTTTTATAATAATTGCCTTGTGTGGTGCTGCGTAGGCAACCAATGTTCTGCCTAGTAAGCACCATAGATAAACTGCCAAGTTTTATGATAATTGCCTAGTATGGTGCTGCGTAGGCTGTCAATGTTCTGCCTAACATAAACACTATAAATAAACTTCGAAGTTTAATATTAATTGCTTAGAATGGGACTGTTAGACCCAGCAAGCTGTGTGTTAAATATGACAACATCATGAGATCAGTGCGCTTCCCGCAGTTGCTGCCGATGAAATTTACAAAACAATTAATAATGAAACTTTTCATGTATTAACATAGCAACAGCTAGGACTCATGCACAATATACAACTAGATAGTGGAAAAAATTTATTCACATCAGATAAGAGCATGCATGCAGTTGTTCCAATTCTACGATGCGCTGAAATAAATAACTAGATAAAAGTAAACATTCATATAAAAGGTAAGAGAAACATACTTCCTTAATTTGAGGAAAGCCCGAAAGCGAGAGATGTTGTCGACTTCCAATTTACATTGTTTTTGCGAGGCCTTTCATCACTACAAGAAGCTGTCTTCGGCTATCTTAGCCTCCTAGTGACTGAAAGGCCTCGCTAAAGAATGAAATTAGAAGTCGAATGCATGGACTTTCCTCAAATTTGGATGAAAAATGTCTGGCCCTCTAAGTCTCTTCAGTGAAATACTTCCTTAAGTTTAAGAAAGCAGTTCCAAAGTCTTTTAAAGGACCCCAAGCTGCATTACTTATAGCAGTTTCGCCGTCGTCGTGGACAGTCTAGCAAGGTTTTTGTCTGGTCTTACAAATGACTCAACGCATGTAGAGAACATATTTTCACAACTTCATCAAAATTCTGATCAAAAGTTTTTGAAAAATATATAACAATTTTCAATATTAATAATTACAATAATGTCTATCATCTCACATGAAAGCAAAATATCGACGGCACGACACATAAATATAGGAAGATGGTGTCTGCCTCGCTACATTTGTTTGAATAAAATTTGGATATGTAAAGACAAAGGAGGGAAGGTAGGGTACTGCAAAAGATTATGCTCTTACGTTTTCCATAAATATATTGGAATACATTTCTGGGCCGCCTTCAAAAAATAGTGGTGAACTTGGACAGATGATACAGTGAAGAGACCATGACAACGGTTAAAAGCTTCTTATCGAACAATGTTTGCAACAATATTTTAGCAGTCCGCAAGTGCACATCGAGAGGCACTGATGGTGGAAGTCTCCTTATAGAAGGCAGAGGCCACATACCTTTAACACTGAACATTGTCTTGTCAGCACTTGGTTGTCGATGAGAATCTCCTCCCAAAAGTAGCGGCTTTTCGATAGGAAATATCGTCTTGTGAAGATCAGTCGCATGAGCCTCGAGCCGAACAAGGGGATATCCGCATCTAAAATTGAGATAAGCAACATCAACATAGGGTTACTACACGATAAAGCTTCACTTTTTTGCACAGGCACACGAAATTTGGGAACCTCCACTAACGCATTATAAAGCAGACAATTGAAGAATTAGTAATTACGGTATTAAAAAGTAGGCTACACTCAAACTCAGCAAACGTTAAACCCTCCCTCTGCAGTTTAGAGACGAAAATCTCATCTCTGGAACTTTGAGATGACAACTCTCACCCTCGCCGCTTGCTGCAAGGTTGGGCAAAAACTTGGGGTCAAACCCAAAATCCAACTTTAAATTAATGAATGAAATCAAGTAGACGAAGTGCATTCTTTGTATTTTGTGCTGACATAAAGATTCTTCTATAGGCCAAAATTCCTATTGGGCCCATGAGAAGTGAGGTATTAGTGGGAAACGATTTATTATTGCAATAATGTAATTAGTCGCCTAAGTACATGTATTACGTCATAAAGTTTTCTTTTAAGCATCCCAGATGTAGTGAAAAATATATAAATCTTGAATCTTTTAATTTAATCTACACTGATATACTGACTAATTGAAGATCTTTGATTTAGTTATGATTGAGTTACACATTGCTCATAGCAAAGCAATTGTTTTTCATTTTATCATTCAGAAATATAAGCAAGCTTGATAAATATCATAGGTGCGCAGTAAGTGAATGGTTAAACATATTTAGAATGCGAAATCGGAATGATTTTAATTTTTGGATAAATGTCGGCCATCGCAGAAAGTTAAGGGTGAGAAGATAACTGCGAAGATGTAAAATATGCGGAATATATAAAAATTCAATATGCAAAAATGCAGCAAAAGACATGTAAACTTACAGTAGATACAATATGTAGACCTATGAACTTTCAATGCGCGGTAATCGTCAAGCCCAGAATGAAATAGCTAATAATCACAAGTATTTCACTTTTGAAATATTCTGTGAATCCAATGGAAACTTGATAAAATATCAGAACTTTATGCTCTTATCCTGTAGCTCTCCTAAGATTCAAATCAAAATATTAATTTTTGTAACTTGATCTGTATATATTCAGCATTAATAGAAAACCCAAGTTTTGCATCATTCACCCAAGGTCGACCCAAAACCCCAGGTCCAACCTTGCTTGCTGTCACTTCAGCACGTGTGTCAAATACAATGATTAGAACCTACCATAGGAAGCGGTCGGGGAATCAAGGGCGTTAATCTTCTTTATTGACAAATCAGTTGTCACTCACTCAGTATAATACCATGAAACGATGATTAGAGCTGTAAATTTCCAATTATAGCTCTAGTTTATTTAAATCATCCTTAGTCAAAGAAAGCAAAATGACTATATTAGGCATTTTTCTTTACTGATGCAACTTGGGATTGTATTTTTAGTTATCGCTGTTCGCATGATATTTTTTGTATTTTTTTATCTAACTTAAATGAAGTTAAAAAATGTGATTTCAGCATAATGAATTTATGTTTTGAGTTGATCAGACCTTTTGTCTCTTATTATCTCCTAAATTGATAAATGCAAAGGTTTCAAAGCAACTTCCACCTAAACAATCATTAGGGCTCTATACTTTGATGAAATAGGAACCATGAGATTTGTACAAATACTGAAAGATAGACCGAAATACCCTTTTGAGACTAGTACCTAATAAGGATGGCCGACATACAAGCACATGTAATTCACTTAATGCGTTTTCCAAGTGAAATACAACAACGCGAATCCTCAGTTTTAGGAAATAGAAACTGTTGTTGTACAGTATATTCGAATGTACAACACCAATCATCGAGGCAGATCGTTCTCTAAGTAACGTCCATGGTAGATCATGGTCACTCTCATGCACTGTTGTTTAGCTATAGGGTTTTTTAACGTGCAACTGGACACAATTTCGGCAGTTCTAAATTCAAATGTGCAGTTGCTTTTCTTGGTTTGTGCAGTTGAAAATTTGTAGTCAGGAAAACATGTGAATTAATAAAAACGTAACAGAAAGTGGAGTGGATGTCAAGATATGAATGGCAATTGCATCACTTACGTTACAGGAAGCAACTATTAAGATATGACAAAGTGTATTTGCTGAAAATTGAAGTTTGCAAAACGATTGACCTTCTTGATTGCTCGTAAACTGAGTCTTAAATATCAGTTGCATTGTGCTATAGGTGCACATTTGGAGAGATCTGTGCGCCCTATACTTCAGTTCGCACTTTTTTGTCTGGAGGCCAAGGTGATGCGAGCGTTGCTACTGCCACTACTTGTATGAATTGGAAATTGCAAAACTAATATATGCACATGTAGTTCTGGCAGAGAACATACATGTACATGTACAATATTGTACATGTGCTTTAAGTAGAAAAACTGCTAGCTAGTCATGAAACAAATTTCGTAGGAGACCGAGTCATGGACAAAGAAGAGAAATTTTTCAAATGTACATGTATACATGTATGCCATGACTTGCAAGTTTTTCATGTTGCATGCGAATCATCCACCTCAAAGGTGTTAAAAACGGTTCTAGTAGTGGGCCACATCATGGATATGATTAGCTTTGTGATCAGCTAAAGGCTACTACAGAAATCAGAATCATTGAAATGATAATAGGCCTGCTGTGAGGAGCAGGCCTCTGCAACTTTTTTTTTTTAACAAAAGATGAAACCAAAAGCATATCTCAGCTTTTCATATGTACAGTAGAATTCCGCATATATCGGCATCGGGTCTATATCAGGCGGCGTCGTCTATATCGGCGTTATTATTTCTTTTTGCCCGGCAGAATACTCCTACTCTTTTTCCCTATAATCGAGTATCGCTTTATTGTCGGCTTCGGCTATATCGGCACTACT
Organism: Prostheceraeus crozeri; assembly: GCA_907163375.1. Taxonomy (NCBI): domain Eukaryota; kingdom Metazoa; phylum Platyhelminthes; order Polycladida; family Euryleptidae; genus Prostheceraeus; species Prostheceraeus crozeri. Next base: position 81,309 of record CAJQUW010003275.1, read on the forward strand.
ATGACCAATAAATTCAAGTTGTCTAAACTATTTTAGAGGCCCATATGAAGACCCAAGATCTGCTATAGTGCCCGCTACTTTTGATAAGTGATCCTTAGATAACTTCGTTATAAATTAGTTCTCAGCTGCCAACGACTGTAAGTCGTCGTGCGAGGATTTCACATAAGACTTAATTGGTTGTAGTCAAAGTAGAAGCAATTAAATAGACAATTAAAATGTGTGGTGCCAAATAGTCACCACAGAATTCTGTTAAATACTGGTTGAATATATGACAGTGAATTCATAGTCTTGGGAGCAAGGGCTGGTTCAACGCGGTATTGAAATCTTATCAATTTAAAATTTTTGAGAGATGAATATGTTTAAAATGTTTTCAGCAAAATATTACTGAATTCCAGTTATTGTATTACACATTGCTGTATCAAGTTATTGATTATTATTGAATTCTAGCGAGGTGATGATAATCCAGTCAACCAGTGGCTGTAACTGTGTACACTCCTCCCCCAAACTAAGTAGATACCGGTAGTACATGATTGTCATAACAGAGAACCCATGTATTGTGACCATTGTTTTTGAGCGAGCGAGCGGCATTTTTCAATTTTTTGATGAGCGGATGAGCGAGCGAAATTTGAGCGAACGAGTGGTGATTTTTTGTCGTGAGCGAGCGGTTGAGCGAGCCATTTTTAGAAAAAACAAGAAATAAAAAGATTAAATAATCAAAAAAGCGAAATATTTGAAAAGTCTCTTAAAAATGCTTTCTATAAAAGTCTTTTTATAGTACATGCATGTATATAACTTGATTGATGAACAAACTTCAGAACTTTTTTTCTCTTCTGCAGTTCTCACACTCTTGACAATATATACTCATTGACATAATTAATGAAGCAAACTATCATTGGCTTGAATTGAAGTTTGTTTCATTTTTTTCTCAGGTATGATGCAATATCTCGCTTTCTATGTATTACCATTCAACACATTAGAGAATGGAGAAAGATTTATGGTGGTCAAATTTCAAATTTTGATATCAATACAACTGTCACAATTGCTTTTACAAATTGAACATAAACGTGAACTGAAATCCAGCTTTTGTAAAATAAAATGGCACACGATCAGTTTACCAGAGGTATGGCTATTGGAATGATTCGTTATGGTAGAAGTTGTGCGAGTGTTGCCGAAGAGCTGCAACTATCGAGAGTCGTTGTTTGGAGGTGATGGTGTCGATGGAAAGCAGAAGGAGATGTTAAAAAGAAGAAGGGATCTGGTCGACCAAGAAAGTCTGCAGGAAGGACAGACGCACGTCTAGTTTTAGCTGCAAAGAGGAATAAATTTGTGTCAGTCCCAAAGCTAGTCGTACACTGGAAGAGTGCCTCAAATATAGACTGTAGCGTTCGAACGGCTTACCGAAGATTGCGAGAAGCTGGAATTCAATCGCGACGACCAGCTGTCCTAATTCCATTGAGTTTTGAGCACCGCAGAAGACGAGTTGCCTAGTGTGATGCCCATCGCTCATAGACTGACCATCACTGGCAGAAAGTCTTGTGGACCGATGAATCGAGATTCACTCTTGATTTCAATGACGGTCGTGTCAGAGTGCATCGTCTTCCAGGTGAACGCTTTGCTCCATGGTGTATTAAAGAACACGACAGATATGGTGATGGAAGTGTTATGCTGTGGGGTGGCATTTGGCATGGCGGACGAACGACAGCAGTCATCATCAAAGACACTTTGACTGGAGAGAGGTATCTCAATGAAATTGTGCTTCCTGTTGTTGCTCCAGTGGTCAGGGTGGAGGATCTCTTCTTCCAAGACGACAACGCAAGACCACATCGCTCCTCGGCTGTCATTGCCACTGTTAGGAGATTGAACATTCAAACCCTTGACTGGCCTGCACACTCACCTGACTTGTCACCCATTGAACAAGTCTGGGACGAGCTTGGGCGGCGAGTGAGAGACCGCTATTCACTTCCACCAGTGTCCCTGAAGGTTCTCTCTGAAAGACTGACAGAGCAGTGGCTTCTCCTTGAAACATCCTTCATTCAGAAACTTTGTGAATCCATGCCATCTCGGATTACTGAATGTATTTGAGCTAGAGGGGGGGGGGCACACGCGCTATTAAAGTTGAATCTGTTACATGCGTTGCTTTTCTGTGCTAGCGACTTGGTGGAGATTGTGACTAAATTATCAAGGTATCATACATACATGTATACAGTGTATATACCAGTCAAAAATGAAAGAAGTTAGAGAAGTAAATGTTTCAAAATTTTGTCATTGAGTGTAAATTGAATGCCTGTCTAGGTTCTTTTCTGAATATGAACTTAGCAATAAGATGGTCTTTGTGCTCGATGCTGCACTCAACATCTCACCATCGACACATTATTTATTCACATATCTTTTGAATCGGTCTCCCAATCGTCACTTCGTCCCATAGATGTACTGATAGTCTCCGAAATTGCACGAAGACATTAAAAGATGCCTTAATTTGACAGAAACATTTCGTTGCTGGAACATATCCACATGCAGATCCTTGAGAAACATTCAGTATCGTCAAACGTAAAAGAACTGCGAAAGAGCTACAATTTAGGAAGAATTGAAACCAACCAAATTAGGCCTACACCAGGACAATCCAAGTGTAGGCATATATGGCTTCCATTTTGCGATGCATTGATTTTAAGACCACGGACATTGATTCACTTTAGTCCTTTTACTCTGAAGTGTGTAGGACTGAATCTGCCTCCCCTTTAACATCCAAACCTCGATTATTGCTATCTACGATGCTAAACGAGTTGAGTGTAATAGGAAGTTACTTATCTGAGAACGAAAAGATTGATGTGTAGGCCATACATGGAATAGCCTACATGTCAAACATACGCATACAGTCCGTTTCACAAATAGTTAGAAATCAGCTAGAACTAGACATTTTAAAGTAAACAGCACGTTTTCTAACTATAATTGAATATATTTGCATCCTATATCATATTAAATATTTTTCTTTGTTATATGTTTGCCTGGTTAGGGCCTAATCGTTAAAAGGGAGTAGACCTTGCTGGCCACTCTAAGGTTCGCTTTCCTGCCTGTCTTCTATACAATGGAGTTGCACTGGCACGATGGCATGGAGCATTGTCATCCATGAGAATCCAATCAGATGATGGATCACCTAAACTGCATGCTAAAGGTTCATGTTCATCATGTTCTTCGATCACTCGAACGTAGCGTTCGGAGTTCACGTTTTCCCTCATAACATGCAGTGAACTGCGACCATCACCCCAGATGGCTCCCCAGATAAGCAATTTCCTGCAATCGTGCTGGCGCCGATGTCTCAGGTCCTTTTGGGTGCAGCATTTGCTGTTTCACATAAACCAGCGATTTCGTTTATCAAGCGATTTTATTTATAGCAGATTTCTTGCATTTATTGATTACTCAGTCACTCATAAGTCACGTATATCATCTTTAGCTACTTTTAGGAATTATCTACATTATTTTGTCACGACTTCAAATAAGTTCATTTTCAATTGTCAACTCATTACATGGTTTCTTAACGCACCTTGCGAATTTTGTCCAAGTATTGCGCCAAGAATTGTATGCATTGATTCATGTGATCAGCATGTAGGATTAAGTTTAGATTATTGCCCATCTCTACACATGTCAAAGGAATTCTGTGGCTTTGTTCATCAAAATATATTGTTTCAACTAATTTTGTGCAATAGCTAATTTAATACATTGGTATGATGGTTTACATTGTTTCATCGTGTGTTTCAAATTTCAACTAAAATGAAATGATGAATTTCCTTTCAACGCCTATAAAAGGTATCTATTTGATTTAAAGCACGGAATTAGCTCTGAGCATAAAAAAGTCTGTAGAATTAAGGAGGGTATTATCGAGAAATGAGCGAGCAAACGGCATTTTTACATGATTTTGAGCGGTGAGCGAGCGAAAGCGGAATTTCAATCCGCTCAAAAACACTGATTGTGACACAAATTACATAATGACTTACATGGCACAATCCACATACTGAGGACTGGTTCAAAATACATTCACTTTGACAATAAGTAGGACATATAAAATAGATATCCAACAAATAGAAGCAGACATAATTATAATAATGTATTGCATGCAAACAGAATTCAAAAAAAAATAAGAATGCAACACAAGTACTTCACAATAGACTCAGTATTATACCCGCGACTGCCGATCAATATCATTTACCACAAAATATCCAGGATTACAAAACATTCGGAAGCTCTGACATATCAGTCGTTATGAAAATTAAACGACTTACTTTTATAACCAGCTAAATGACAAATGGGGTCCATTTGGTCAGCCGTCTAATGTATAGCTAGGTTGAGCCCTATTTCTCAATCATGGGATGAGACCATTTGGATTCATGCAGCCCCATCTAAAAAAAGCAAGTATCCACCTACTATTCGTCTCAAACATGCTGTATAAACCGTGTGCAGTGGCGCTGCTTTCTGAATTATTTTGAGTCATGACCTCAGAATGTGCGCATTAAAATTCTTTTCAGTGGTTGAGAAAATAAGGTTTCATTTCAAGACCTCATGTGTTGGTTCATTTTATAGTATATTATAATATCATGTTTTTCAATTTCATTAACTCATGATCTTAGCATGACACTTAAAAAATTGCAGAAATCTTACTAATTTCCGATTTATAATGTTACCCTCTATCAATAGGCCTACTTAGTTTCCTTGCCTGATACTACCTGAAATCTTGATGCTGTAAACCTAGTACGCACTACATCTACCGGATGAACAAGGAGTAAAACATAAGCTGTTTTTGAATTCCTACCCAGTCTAAAACAGCCGTGTTACATTCTCCAATATCTATTCCCGAATGAAACCCGGGTCAGAGTGAGAAAAAGAAATGGAACCCTTATTTGAAGCACAGTATAAAAATGATCACACTGAAAATGATGCAACGCTTGAACTTTCCGACTGTATTCAGAAAAATATTCATTGTTTTTAAATTAAAAACTTTAGCACCGGTAGATCTAGAAAAAATGTTAAATTTTTTTCAATCTCAAGCACATTATTTCAAAAAGGAGACCATGAAGGTGTACGCTTACAGCTAAAATACAATTTAACTCACACTTCATGGAATAATAACTTGGTTTGTAGCATGAGTGATCGTCTTACCTTCTTTTACGTGGCCTCCGTTCTATCCTCATCAGCACATAAACTTGAGAGAATCGGCAGAAATTGAGTCACACAGCTATTCGATTCACACTTCTATCATATTTCGTTTAATTCGAAGAAGCTTCACGAAATCATAGTTTGCCAATGTAAAGAATCAGCATGGAAAGTCGTTGGCACATCCAGTGAAAGCTTTACAATTCACAGCCCTTCTGTTCGACTGAGGAGCGCATATCGAAACGAGCGCAGCAGTATGGCCAGACAGTAAGGTCATGCATTGTTAAAAGAAACGCAAAGTAAGTCAGTGCGCGCCAAAGACGGCGAGGACACGCGCACACTATGCGTGAGTCTCTCTATAAAGCAATAATCCTACGTGTAAGGCAAGATTGATGCTGTTATAACGCCACTCGATCTTATTATACAGAAGTCCTCGACTGAAGGCATGCAAGGAAGAAACAAACGCTCATATTAATGTAGAGCTGCAATTATTAATGAAGTATGGGGAATATGGGTGCTGCTATTTTGCTTGTCTGTGAAATCAAACTGCATGTTCATCGACTTCAATGTGATGTGAAGATATTACCACAGACACTGCTCCTTCGCTAGTGCAAGTTACACTGTTCAAGTTCAATTCCATTGTTCACGTATTTGTCTTGGAGATTCGGTTCCGTTTTGACACCAGCTGCTGGCTAGTGATAAAAAGTTGTGATTTTTCAATCATTTGACGTAAACATTGTTATCATGTAGCTAAACAGATGAGTTCAGAACTCCGCTTACTGCACTGTTTAATGCTAACAATTACATAAGTATGCAGAAATATTTTTGTTACATCGACAAATTAACTTATAAATATCTGTAAAATGTTTCAGACATGAACATTTAGGTGATAATGATAATATTTGTCAAATAATAGTCAAAAAAGTATCAAAAATTATTAAAAATATCAAATATGCAGTATTTGATTGTTTTATAAAACAATTATCTAATATTTGTAAAATTTATCACCATCAGTCATTATATTAGATAAATTATCTTGGTTTTTTCAACCCGGGAATACTGTAGGAATTGAAAATAATCTTTATTTTATCAATGCGAATTTATCATCAATGTTTAACCGAGATTTATGCATGAATCATCAATGCAAGCACTGAATGCAAGTTTTTAAGATATTATAATTTCGTATTTTTGGTTCAATGATGATAATCGATGTATTTTGACAATGCATATAAGCTTTCCAATCATCAAACATGCTTACCAACAATGATTTTCAATTTTGAATTTTCCATGGATTTATTGGAATCATCGATCATGGATTCTGTTTCCATGGCTGGGCTACTAGTATGAAATAAGTTGGATATGAAAATGAATGAATGTTTTATAATATCCTAACCAATCGGAGATCAAGCTGATTATCAAGGGAATTTCATGAATTGTATTATAACGAAAGTCTTCATGAAAAAGTCGCGATATTATTCGTGCTTTCTTGGCTGAAATTGATTGTTTTTAATTCTATTCTCACCGGCATGATTTTATGATTCACTAAATTCATGTTCCATTTCTAGAATCTGAACAATGACGTGGAGCCATTTACATCTTTCAAAGTTGAATGAAGTCTTTGTCTTTGATTATGTGATTTTGCTGTGCCAGTGGAACGTTGCCTGTGATGTCATCACGCTTAAGAAAATACTCTTCAGGTTGAGCAAGAAAGTAATCGGAACCCATCGAATTGCTAATTTAGCAAAGATTGAATCTCCAAGGCTGTCATAGCACGGAGGATCTGTAAAATGCTATCATTCCTTCTGCATTATAATCATGATCACGTACTCAATTCAGTTGTAATTTCTGCAAAACTGTAAAAATATTCATATCTCACATTTGGTGATGCCACCAATACCACCTGTATCTCCCTTGAGTTCATTTAATAAAATCGAAAGTGTACACACATTGGGGATTTAATAAATGCGGAGTTACCACTCTACCTACTATACCTACCATGCCTACTCTATGCCATAGAGTACGTATATACAGGCAAAGTCATAGTGTCGACTCAAATAAGTATCTATATACAGTGAAAATTTTTGAAATGAAAAGATTCAGTTTTTTGCGGAGATTACATTTTCCGCGGTTCAAAAAAATTGTTTGAGCAGTTTTCAAAAAGCCAAATTTTCTTTTATTCATATACTATCGAGATGAAGCCGCTTTATAAGTAGTGGCCCATGAAACAAAGTTGGATATCAAAAAGAAGTATTTGATAAGGTTTAGTTTAAAGATGCAAGTTAAATTTTCATGAAATATATTGGGGTTTTTTGTGATGAAGATACTCATCAATAGGTCTGTCCATACAAATCACGCTCTCGAGCATTGAAGCATACTTACGGTAAGCGTTCGAAAATAATGTAAATACATTGAAATGTCAACGAAATTAGTGTAGATGCAAGTAGATGGCCTACATACGCATCAGAGGCACATTAGCAACTCGTGCATAATACAACGAACTTCATTTCCCCATCATATGACATTTGTAGAGTATAAGTTAAGACATGAAGCAGAATGACAGTGCCACTAAGATTCCATCTCTTTTCTTATGAGCATCGCCAATAATTAAGCAAATTCTCGACAAATCCTTTTTCCCAGATCGACGACCTTTGTGCATCTCTTTGTAGTTTTCCTATTTGTCATGTATTCATGAGCTAAATCTTGGTCTGCATTCAGGTTATTGTGAATAACCGCCAACATAGCTCTATTTTGTGAGGAAGATATGGGAAATTAACTTTACTGGTAGGCCTACATATTTCAACAAGATGTGGAATGATTCGCGAGATGTATGGACATAAGATGCCAATTGGAAGTGCTCGCGCTATTGAAAGATTCTTGAATGACTGACATGATGCAGAATGAGCTGATGAAAATAAATTAGTTTCGAGTACAATGACGGCAAAAATGCCACACTCGCATAGTAATTCAATCACAGAATAAAGTCAGCTGTTGGTTCAATGGGATGCGCTATTTGAAGCAGTTTGGCTTGTACTCCCAACAACGATCATTGTAATTCATCGAGACATCGAGGTATGATCGGCTAGCGTTCAATTTCTCTACAACTTTGCTTTGCCGTTTTTAAATTTCGCAAGCAATGATTGTTTTCCAAAATTCAATGTAGGCCTAGGATCCGCTGTCGTTTTTAAGTGGAAAGAGAGTTAATGTTTCCTGTTATACAAATGAGGTAAGGCCCTAGTGCAGATATTCACTTTATCGTTTTTCAGCAAAATAAGTAGAGCACACCTGAGACTGTTTTGACGGTGTAAAATAAACTCTTCCAATGTCATCAGTCCATAATTTTCTCATTTTCTTTCCGATGGAAGAAATCTCATTATCTATCTAATCATGATCGCTCTTATTCTTGCAATTAAAAACGCAACACTGCACCATGATGGTAGTCCAATGTCAACGGACAATGAACAAGTGAATTTCACTTCCGCGTGCAGTCTCAAAGCACAATTCAACGACTGACTGCAACACCGAGTACCGTATGATTCTATCTTCCCTGCGTGTTTGTCCGTAGTGATCGCTACAATGAATTCTGTTATCGCCTGCTGTGCGCAAAGGCCGCTACTTGGCATGCTAGGTGTTCCGATTAACTCAAGACAGAGGTAAGAGGCAAGTTTGAGACTAAGTCAAAAATTCGATCGAACTACACCTCTAATAATAATAAAAAGCTTTATTCCGATATGACAACCGCATGACGGATTACAATAGATGAAGAAAACAAGTATGTAAGTTACTTAGTAAGTCAGTCAGATTAAAGGAGTGGTAGACTGCAAACGGAAATGTCAAATGGTAAAGTCAGCGTGAAGTATTCGGTTGAAAAACCTCCTTCCGATGTTGTTGTTGTTCACTGTTCTCTGTAATGAATGCAGTCTTCTTCGCAGATGCCGATCGTGGTTCATCTTAGGACCTACAAATCTTAGGAATTTGTACAGTGGGTGAGTGGATGCGTTTCGTTGGTATAGCGACCTTGAACAAGCGGTTTTCAATTTTTGCGATTGTGTCTTGAATGTTGATCGCCTTGCAGTATTTGAATTTAATACTTCTATTTACGTAGCTCGTAAGGCGTCTCTTGTCAATTTGGTTTGCGAGACCCCACCAACTTATCGCGTAAAGGAGACGATTGAGGACAAGAGCGTTGTAAACTTGGTGGACAGACTGAGGCTTCGCACCGCGGTTCTTAATGATTTTGATGGCGTACAGACTTCGGTTGCATTTCTTGATTTGATTGTTAATATGGGTGTCCATTTTAAGGCGATCGGTGAATGTGACTCCTAAAATTGCTATTCTTGATATCGCTTTATCTGAGGTAATGGTTTAGGTTCTTGTTGAGCTCTCGGTTTTTGAAGACAATTTCTTTAGACTTTGATGCATTGATTTTCAGGTTACTTTCTTCTGCCCAGCGACATATTGAGGACAATTCAATCTCTGTGGAGTTGAAGTTATTCGGCGGAATGATAAGGTAGGTATCGTCAGCGTATTTTTTAATGATGTTCCCATCTTTGATGGGCATTAGATCTGAAATTGAGACGGAGAATGCAAAAGGACCTAATACGGAGCCTTGAATGACACCAGTGCTAATTTTTGATTCTTCAGAGATGGTTCGCATCCACAACTTGTAGCTTGGTGGCGTTCAGTGAAGAAATCGATGAGCCAGTTGTACATTTCGTTGGATATGTTGAGATTGCACATTTTTCGAAATAGATTGCCGTGTGCCACCGTATTAAATGCCTTTGAGAAGTCCAGGGAAATGACTCTCACAACGCTGTTGATCTCGGGAAGGCTCGTGATAATGTGAGTAAACGCAACTAGGGCTCCTGTTGCTCCTCCTGATGGTCGGAAGTCATACTGATCTTTAAAAGGTTGCGGAAATTGGCTTCTTATTGGATTCAGATATTTGAATTTGATCATTCTCTCTACCATTCTTGACAGAACGGGGGTGATTGATATAGGACGGAAGTCTCCTGGTGTTTGTGGATGTCTTGTTTTTGGTATTGAGACGACATTTGATGATTTCCATTGTTCAGGGACTATTCCAAAGCTCAGTGACGCATTGATTATTTTATTCAGCTGCTCGCATATGTAATCGGAAACCAAACGGAGAAATCACGATAGAATTCCGCCAGTACCTGTTGCTGTCTTCTTCAGCTTCTGCAGTGCAGAGTGCGTCTCATGTGCCTCAAAAAATTCCTGATGCATCTTCGGACCACATCTTCATAGGTTCTTCGCATGTGAGGTCTGTAGAAATATTGGCATAATGGTTGTTGAATGCTTCAGCGGATATGCTCGTTTTCTTTTCTGTTTTGTTCTTATCCTTTTTTGTTATACATTTTACTTCTTTCCAAAGGTCTTTTGTGCTACTTTTTGAGAGATTTATTGCATTAAAATCGAAAATTTGTTGATGCACTTTCTTAACCTATAATAAAATCCGCCTTATCTAACTCTCCTCATATAGGCGCTCTTCTGCCTCAGTAGCCGCTTGATGTGAGGGGTGACGAAATCAGGATCTCTCGATGTGACTGTAATATCTCGTATAGGAAAGAATAGATCTAGCAAAATTTTAGTACTGCACAGCATTCGTCGAAAGACTTCTTAAAATCGTATTCCTCAGTTTGATATTGTATCTTCATTGTTGATAAGATTTCTTTGAAGCATGCTACACTTTTTGGAGTTTTCAGTCTGATTCTTTTTTGACTCTAACTTTGGGGGCTTTGATTGGACTTCTGGTCTTATACCAACGATTGCTAAATGGTCGGATTTACCTGTAGATTTGATCGTACACACTTCAATTGGAAGGGGTTCGTTGATGTACATTCTATCCAAATAGTTATCTCCTCTTGTCAGTGCTTGGACAATTTCGACTAAGTCGGTAGATTCCGCTATTTTAAGCAGAAATTAAGCTGATGATCGAGGAAATTTCATGAGCAGGTCCCTGCAAGTCTTCAGGGAAAAGTTGAGATCTTATTGAGAGCTTCTTGGCTCAGATGTCATGCTTTTAATTCAATTTTCAGCAGCATGATTTTATGACTCACAAGGTGTCATTTCTTGAATCTGAATAGCAATGTGGACCCATTTACATCTTTCAAAGTTCAGTTATCAGATTCTTTGACTACTATGTTTTGCTCTTTCAGTGGTAGTTTGTGACATGATCACGCTTCAGAAAATAGTCTGAGCTTTAAAACTGAGCTTTTAGTAATTTGGCAAACCATCGAATTGCTCATTTAGTAAACTATATTACCTCTCCAAGTTGTCATGACATGGAGGATTTGTGGAATACTATTTTTCATTCACGTATGCTACGATCAGTCAGATCAACTGGACATTTCTCCAAAAGTGTAAAAAATTGCATATCTCACAGGTGGTTCTGGGTCTCGAGTCATGTTCATTTAATGAAATCGAAAGTGTATACACATTGGGAATTAATAAAATGAGGAGCTGCCACTCTACCCAATATATATACTCATTGATAAAATTTTGAAACATTTCTTTAACTTCTTTCATTTTTTATTGGTATACACTTACTGTATATTGGTATACTTGGTTACTTGGTATATCTTACTGTATACATGTATGTATGATACCTTGATAATTTAGTCACAATCTCCACCAAGTCGCTAGCACAGAAAAGCAACGCATGTAACAGATTCAACTTTAATAGCGCGTGTGCCCCCCCCCTCTAGCTCAAATACATTCAGTAATCCGAGATGGCATGGATTCACAAAGTTTCTGAATGAAGGATGTTTCAAGGAGAAGCCACTGCTCTGTCAGTCTTTCAGAGAGAACCTTCAGGGACACTGGTGGAAGTGAATAGCGGTCTCTCACTCGCCGCCCAAGCTCGTCCCAGACTTGTTCAATGGGTGACAAGTCAGGTGAGTGTGCAGGCCAGTCAAGGGTTTGAATGTTCAATCTCCTAACAGTGGCAATGACAGCCGAGGAGCGATGTGGTCTTGCGTTGTCGTCTTGGAAGAAGAGATCCTCCACCCTGACCACTGGAGCAACAACAGGAAGCACAATTTCATTGAGATACCTCTCTCCAGTGAATGCCACCCCACAGCATAACACTTACACCATATCTGTCGTGTTCTTTAATACAGTATGGGTCATGCTTTATTATTTATATTTATATTATATTTATTATTTATATAGCATTCTATGCTATATACCGAAACCGACTGAATATTCTGCCGATTTCGTTGTCACACCGTCGTTCACAAAGTCGGCTGAATGTTCTGCTGGCAGAATAATTAAATCGGTTTAATTTTCGGTTGGTAGAGTTTCAGTTAATGAACAGCCCTAGCTGTTGGCCTCTTGTTGAGAATATTGCTTTTGTCAGAAATCTCATGTCGATGAAGTTAGCACCAACTTCAATACCAACTTTTTGAATAGAGTTTGTACAGACTAGAAAACCACATGTTCAGGTACTTTCAATGACGCAGAGTTTATACAGACAAACATTTTTCCAAAATTCGAACTCCTTCACCTTCAAAATTCAAATTTAAATTCGAAAAATTGGTGCAAGTATTGGTGCTACCTAGTTAGCGAGTTTGTACAGCATTCCGATCGAAAAATTTAGATACAAGCACAAAGAACTGAGTTTGTAGAGCAACTTCCAGCACCATCCCTACACGAACAACCGGTATTTACCGGTCGTAGGAGTGCTGGAGTGTCGGAGAAGTGTGTGTTCAAACTCAGAGTCGACTAGTAGAACACTATTCCACCGGTTAGAGCACTGTACAAACTCATTTTCTATGCCGTGTAGCACCAAGTGCTTTTCTGGAGATCTTATCATTTTTTTGAAATAGTCGTTTTTTGGCGGTTTTTTACCGGTTGTTCGTGTAGGGATGGTGCTGGAAGTTGCTGTACAAACTCAGTTCTTTGTGCTTGTATCTAAATTTTTCGATCGGAATGCTGTACAAACTCGCTAACTAGGTAGCACCAATACTTGCACCAATTTTTCGAATTTAAATTTGAATTTTGAAGGTGAAGGAGTTTTTTTTTTGAAAAAATGTTTGTCTGTATAAACTCTGCGTCATTGAAAGTACCTGAACATGTGGTTTTCTAGTCTGTACAAACTCTATTCAAAAAGTTGGTGCTAGCTTCATCGACATAGAAATCTCTTGATATCTTCGCAAGTCTTTGAACATCATGTTTATAGAGTATTAATTCATTGACATACAGTTGAAATCTATCAATATTAATACAGCAATTGTTCTCGTGAAATCCTTCTTTTGAAAAAATCAATCAAATACTAGATTCATAATAAGCAAATTCAACACTTGCCTGCGAACTATGGCAAATCAAGTTGATGATCGCAATACGATGATAATCATTAGCTCCAAAGTTGCTGATAATGCTCGATAGACAATTGATCCATAGTGGACTTTTGTGCTACTGGCATCAACCTCCACACTAGAAATATGTCATTTTTTCAATGCTCTTCAATAAGAAATTGGCATCCCTATTTGATGGAACTTCTGAAATTTTGCCTTTTCCACGGGATGAATATAGTTATGTTAGTATAAATTTGATTGCAAATTTCTCGTTGGTGCACAATTTTATCACGACGACGCGGCAAAAAACACGATGCCATCGATTGAAGATATGAAGTGGCAACATATCGAATGAATTATATCCATAGAATTTGATCGCTCATGGATAAGCGCGCGCTAGAAGGCATGGATATAAATCCATTCCTATAGAATTGTCGATGGAAATTCAAATATGTGTTTTTGTGAAGCTCTCACAGATATGCATTCGTGTGAAACACATTCAGCATCTAAATATCGGCAGTATCACACACAAAGTTCAAGAACTGAAGCGAAACCAAAATTATCTACCACCAATAAATAACAGGGCTCACAGCAATAGCACTAGTGGTGGAAGATCACTAATCATGAAGAACAAAAGAGATTTAGGTTTTGATGAGATTTAGTAATGAACGACTTTTGCGATAAACCTAGAACTCCACAATGATAAAAAATAATAATAGTAATAGGCTTATTCCGAAATGACAGACGCATATCGTTTAGAAAAGTGACATAAGAAGACAAAGGACAAAGAAAAGGAAAAATCAGTTACTGTGGATCACTGCTACTCAGAAAAAGTCACTGTGGATCATTCGATTGATAAATGCCCTTCCGTTATTCAAACTAATTGTCTCTGCAGCCGGTGCATTCTGAGATTCCTTTGGTGTGCAGCTACAGGCGACAATTGACGGTGTATGTGATCTTTCCGCGTTATTTTTCGGAATAACTTCCTGTCCATTTTTGCGGCGTCTTCATGGATGTCCGCAGGCTTGGCGAATCCGTAGCGTACTCTTCGCTTCATATATTTCTCGATGCGTTTCTTATCATCTGTGATCGCGAATCCTCACCAAATGGGTACTGCGTACATAATTCTATTTGTCAGCATCGTTGCGTAAATTTGATGCAGCAGTTTTTGATTAGTACCTCGACTTCTTCATGACATATTGCACTTCTTAAGAAATTTGCTTAGTTTTTGTGTAAAAGTGACTCCAAGGATCGTAATTTCGTTCGTCCTTCTTTTGTTTGGCAGCTCTGGAGGTTGAATGTTTGATCTAGGTCTTTGGAAGATAATTTCTTGCGATTTCTATTCGTTGAGATGGAGATTTTTGTAGATTCTAGTGTCACTAAGAATTTTCTGGTGGCACTATCAAATATGTGTCATCCGCGTATTTTAAGATAGCGTTCCCTTTGATAGTCGGTTTCAAGTCAGACACGATTGTTGAGAGAGCACTTGGTCCGATCACTAAGCATTGAACTACGCCTGCATTGATGTTAGATACTTCTGATGATTGTTCATTCATAAGTGTTGCTTGCTTGGTATTTTCAAAGAAGTTAACTATCCAGTTGTATATTTCATCAGGCAAATTCATATTACTGAGGTTTTGGAAAAGGGCTGATAGTCCAATAAAATTATAATAATAAGCATAGAGTAAGTATAACTCCGCATTTATTAAATCCCAAATGTGTATACACTTTCGATTTCATTAAATGAACATGACTCGAGACCCAGAACCACCTGTGAGATATGCAATTTTTTACACTTTTGGAGAAATGTCCAGTTGATCTGACTGATCGTAGCATACGTGAATGAAAAATAGTATTCCACAAATCCTCCATGTCATGACAACTTGGAGAGGTAATATAGTTTACTAAATGAGCAATTCGTTGGTTTGCCAAATTACTAAAAGCTCAGTTTTAAAGCTCAGACTATTTTCTGAAGCGTGATCATGTCACAAAATACCACTGAAAGAGCAAAACATCGTAGTCAAAGAATCTGATAACTGAACTTTGAAAGATGTAAATGGGTCCACATTGCTATTCAGATTCAAGAAATGACACCTTGTGAGTCATAAAATCATGCTGCTGAAAATTGAATTAAAAGCATGACATCTGAGCCAAGAAGCTCTCAATAAGATCTCAACTTTTCCCTGAAGTATTTTAATAATATTATTTTATAATATTTATTTATTATATATATTATTTATTTTTTAATATTTTAATTTTATAACATATTATTTAATAATAAGATTATTTTCTGAAGCGTGATCATATCAAAAAACTGCCACTGAAAGAGCAAGACATCGCAATCAAAGAAACTGATCACAATGAACTTCAAAAGATGCATCTTCATGTATATGGGTCCACATTACTATTCAGATTCAAGACATGACGCCTTGTGAATCATTAAATCATGCCACTGAAAATTGAATTAACAAACATGACATAGTCAAGAACCTCTCAAAGATCTCAACCTTTCATAGAAAACTTGCAGGGACTTGCAATGCAGTTCATGAAATTTCCTTGATTATCAGCCTAATTTCCGCTTAGTTGAGGTGCTAATTAGAAAATATTCATTCCTTTTGATATTTAACGCGTTTCATACTACCTCTAAAGTGCATTGATGTCGGTAGTCTATGTTGAGATCTTTGTGCTTCATGGCTGAAATATCAAGCTTTTAATTCAATTTTCACCGGCATGATTTTATGATTAATTAAATTTATGTTTTACTTCTTGAATCTGAATAGTAGTGTGGACCTATCTACATCCTATAAATCAATTACGATCATTGTCCCTGATTGCGATAGTTTTGCTCTTTCAGTGGCAGGCAGTTTGTGATATGATCAGACTGGAGAAAATGCTCCTATTAATGAGAGCATTAAAGTAATAGCAACACAAAGAATTGCTAATATAACAAACAGTGTCTCTCTTATAGGAATTGTCCATGACACGGAGGATTTGTAAAATACTATTAAACCTATTCCTTCCATCCTTCTTGCTACTGTCCTACATTTTTTGTATGAAGAAGTAAATTGCAAATTCGCACCAAAGGTGTTTAACAGTGTTTGTATATACTATTGTTGAATACTATGTTGAAATTACCTTGATCTAGTGATGCAAAATTACCGGTCATTTTTCAAAAAATCGGTAATTTTTGAGAGTCAATGATTTTTCTAATTTTGGTAATTTAAAAGAAAAATATTCCAAATGGAACAGTTTCTGCTATTTCACATGGAGTCTTGCACTTTTTTGTCCGAAATCGCATTTATCTGCACTTGCCTTCAGCATTCAATTACTGCGGATGTAGGCCTACCGCGTTATCTGTCAATGTGGAAACACAGAGAGGGGCAATTAAATAGTTCCTTCGCAAATTCTGTAAACTCAGTTTTCCCGAAAAGCTTATGGTACATGTAGAACATTTCATTTAGATTTCAATGACTTGGAGCAACTGCTCAGATGTTAAAATTCAAAAACCGGCCACGTTCGATAAAATATGCTGTCATGATTTTCAGCAAATGCAAAATATTGTAGGCTGTGTCATTATTGATGTTCTGTGAAGTCCACATTCGATGTTCACCAGACTACAATAGCTTTAGGAATCAATCTAAAATGACACTGACAACAGATTTCGACAAACAGAATCTGTATCTATTTGTTTACAATGCTTCAAATAATTTTCGACATGATCTGCAATTGCTGATGAAATCAGCGAATTTAAATTGGATTTAGGATCTAAGAATTACAAAGCGATGTTTGATTTTATAAGTAGGCTATTGGTCGATGGGTAGAAAGCTAGGCATAGGCCGTGTACAGTGTCCATCATTTGTCATCGGACCTATTCATAAAGCCTGTTTTGACTTAAATCTCTCTCCTCTTTTAGTGCTTGCTAATCCTACATTAAAAAAATTAAAAATTGGCCCAAATTCAAACTGTGGTGAAAACAATTGCACGCTGCATAGATTACATCTATCTGACTAAATTTATGAAGAGACTGCTCGGCTGCGAAATTCAAAATAGTCTCTGAAATTGACAGTGCGAAGTGGTTTTACGTTTCTGAAATTGATTTCTTTTGATTATCATTTCCAGAGAGGATTTTTTACCGTTTATAGCCGTCCACCAAATGGCGGAATCCTTCAAAAAGTTTCATCATAGTAAAGCACATGCATGGTTATTTTGATGGTAAAAAATGCTTGCGCGTCATTGCAAGAGGCCTGCCTATACTACACGATCGAATGTCTAATATTAGCTTGAATCCATTTCTACATCAATGCGATTTGATGAATCAAGTGCACCAAAGACAATGCCCGAAGCAAGGAAACGTGCTGAACTTAGTAAGCGCCGACTAATTCGTATTGTCCATTAAGTACTTGACAAGTAATTCGTAGGATTATGTCGACTGAACTTAAGTCAGTCAGCTCTTACTCAGAACTTGTTAGTCTTAGTCAGCCCTTACTCTGGGCTTCCTAGTCAAGCCCGACCTACGCCGCACTTACATTGTAATTGTCACAGTCAGACCATACTCTTATCTCACTAATTATAGTTAGTATTCAATTCACTCTGAATTTAGTACCGGTAGTCGTCCAAAGTCGATACTTAGTATTGTCATTTCATGAATTTTAAGATGCTTAATATCGTGTGTGACAAAAGTCCATGCCAATTTTCACATAAAGGAAATACGGTCACAAACCGATATGTATTACAACAATTTAATACCACAAAGGAAAGTCATCAGCTTTTATGTTCCAACGAATTACGATTGGCTTCGATTCTCGAACCCTCTGTCGAACATAGGTCGTCAATCGAGGAAACATGTCTTAGGATATTTTGGAGATTTATCTCCTTCTGAACTCGACAAATCAGGATTTTTGCAGCCAGGTAGACTGCAATTATTAGAAAGTACTAACTCCTCAGGAATTTCCAAAACCAATAGTCGCAGGTAGTAAAATCAAGAGTCTTTGGAGGCCATTCAACTACTCATCAACTACCGATCGATCTGTCTTTGAGTAATTCATCAAGAAAAGCCCTAGAATAAGAAGCACACTGACAATAATCGTCTCCGTCATAAAACCAATGACCATTGCGACCGAAGATGAGGACAACTCTCTCCCTAGCACTTCACAGTAACGCTGACCTTTAATTGTTTCGCGGGAAGCGTCATATGAAACAGCTCCGGCATGCCGTATGCAGTCAAAATCATGGTTCTGCCACTACAGCACATTTGAGAATTTTCTGCCCCGTAGAAGTTAATGTTATGTGGATTGACACGACTCTCTAGATCGGAAACACATTTATCGGAAAGCTTGAATTTCCTGATGAGAAGGGAATCTTTAGAAAACTTGGTACTCATCATCTCACAGAACTCAGTTTCTCCATCCGTGTCATCATCGCGTAGCTGTTGACAGTAGGCCTACATCGGTTTGCATGGGTGACAGCTTTCTTCTTTCAAAATTTGGTCTGCTGAAATGTACGAGAGATCACCGAATTCACTTGCCACTTTACGGGTCGATGTGGAAGCAGGGATGCGTAGTCCTATCATTTTGATAGGTACTCCCACTCCGACTTCGGGGGTTGATAGGACTCCGACTCCGAGTGGCAATTATATAAAGCCTAGTTTTTTTAAAAAAACTGGTAACCTAAATCATAGATCATTATAGGCTTATCAGAACATTTTTTAGTGATCATTGCTGTATCCATAGATATCGGGTGTATCAATTATCAATCATTTCCGATGAAGGCTTATCAAATGTCGCTTTAAGTTGGATGCATACAACTCGGCTCCTCCCATCTTGCTGATGCGTGCTTCACACGGTTTTTCTCCAGTCTCTACCAGACAGGAAAATCCCCATCCTTCTCCAAAAAAAAAAGATGAGTGCACTTTCGATTTTAATGCGCACTTTAGAGGAGCCATTACACACGATTGACGTGAGGGTAAGAGGTAATGTTCTCAAGCAAACTAGTATTTCATTTTTGTCTCTGATGTGACCTTTGGTGCGTGAGTGTGATCGAGGAGGAAGTCTTGACTTCTCCACTAAATCACCGAGTGAAAAGCAATCCTTTTCTCACTTTCACGGTTCATTCCCTCAACTATTGCAAGCTTTGCATGTAGCAGTGTCTCTGTACTTTTGCTTGACGGAGAAAGGTGACATCAAGAAATTGACAGTTATGCACGAGGACAAATAATCTGTTTGTATTATATTTCGGGTCTGGTTATAGGCCGGAGTTCGCAGCCCTATCATTTGATAGGACTCCGACTCCGCATCCCTGTGTGGAAGGATCCTCGTTTACAGCTAGCAAGACATTTTCCTTTTTTCTTCGAATGTCGCTGTTCTTGGGTCATCCATTTATCTTTCGATCATACACTGAATTTACTGTTTCGAGAAGCATTTCTTTCCAGTAACGAGCTTCGTGCGGATGGTGGGTCGCTATCATGCGTTTCAGAAAATAAAATAATGCTTCTCTGACAGTCATGACAGTCTGCCATGCTGCAGAAGAAATCATTTCGATGGAATATTCAGGAAATTGAGAGTGATAATATTGCAGAGAGGTCATTTATATCGAACATATAGTCAGTTGAGCTGATGCAACTACGAAAGTTCAAGTAATGACCATCCACATCTGTCAATATTGCTGTCAGACCTTGTTCGAACTGGGTTAGTGGACTTGCCCTTATTCACATTGCTTTATTTCGTGCATTAATCACCTTTATTAATCAATCTCCTGCAGAATGAATGAATAAAAAATTATTTAATTTTTGACTAATTTCATTGAGTTGCCGATTTAACCATTTTTTCAATTGATGTCCGATATTTTGAACCGTTCGAATCAAACAAGGATTTGACAAGATGTTTTCAAACATAAGCAACATCAAATTCCAGGAAAGAAAATGACAAACGAAGCCTGTTTACCAGAATGCAAATGAACTTAGGGAAATCTATGTGATATAAAAAAAATATTTTGAAATCACATCGAAACTTCAAAAATTTCCGGTAGTTATTACCGATCGATCTATTAATTTTTGCGGGTAGAAAGGCTGAAAAATAACATTATTTCGTTAATCTCAACCTACAAAGAATGATATCAAAGTCTTAATTTATCTAAGAAATGACAGTTGAAATTATTTTTAAAAATGTTGATTATCAATCAAGGAAATCAACACAGGCGCTTGTAATTTAATAAGTCATGCAAAAAACGAAAACTTATTGCTGGCTCTTTCGACCAACCTAGAAGATGACCTAGTTACAGCCCAGTCATCAGGGAAGAAAGTGGGCATGTCAACTGCGTAAAATGTCAGCATGCAGTGAACAGTTCTTACTCAAAATATTCAGCTTTATATGAAGCTGATCTCTAAAAAGTGTTTGATCAATGTTTGATTAAATCACACAGTAAACATATTACACACGTAAGTGTATATAGGCCTAAATGTATAAATGTAGATATTTTCAAATAATTCCTGTGTGCTAATAATTCCTACATGCTATTGAAATAATATGCTTTTGTAAGAAATTTGTAAGAATTTCGTAGGAAACTTGAAAGATGTCAGATGAAATGAATACTTGCTGAATAGGAGATTGTGTAATTGAAAGGATATCAGGGAAATTTCAATAGCCGGTGCAGCTTTAATTGCAATTTTCATGCAGATAATTGAAAACGTGTTCATGCCTCTTGGCTCAATTTTCTAGTTGGTTAATTTACACATTTAGTCACAAATTTGTAGAGAAAAGTTAAGGCCAATTGCAGCGAAGTCATCTATTGAAGTCAAAATTAAAGTTAAGGTAAAATCAACCGAGTTTACTTTCACCTGGTCTTTTCAAGGCTGACCCAGGAAGTGACAATTCTCTCGACATTACAAAATTGCGGTGAAACAGTGATGACAATTCAAATCACCATGGCAGAGCCAACTGTTTAATAATTGTTTATAATTGTAGTATTTAATATTGATTATAATTACAATAATTGTTCATAATTGTTTTCGAACAAGCTATACAGTAGATTTGCTAAGTTGACATAGAAACTTGTCGATAACTGGATATAAAAATCAGCATGTAGAATATATTATGATTTAGGCTGATTGTAGAATGGTTAGACACTCTTCACAAGTTTCATATGTGGATTAATTCAATTTTTCCATGTACAATTTTATGATTTAGGGGAAGGGGCACATTGAACCACCAGCCGTTCCCAAGGATTTTCTAAAAAGTCGACATTTTTAAAACTTCAATCTATGACTTCAATTTTTTATTGTTATTTAGTCTATGGCGCCATGCTGTATTGCAGTAAGTAATCAGACACGCATATATTATTTTTATCCAGCATATACAATATACCCTAGCAATACAATTTATGCAGCAAAATGGCATTATAAGGAAAAATCAGAGCGCAATGTCAGTGTCAGTCAAATGTTTTGAGGGCTGGTCTGTGTGCCACGGCACGAAGTAATCAGCACAAAGTGCTGGGTGGTACTCACAACCACGGCAGTGGTAATGTGAGTCACAGCGCTTGTTGTTTCTGGAACAGTTTTTGCACCTCTTCCGTGGTTCCGCTGTCTTCTCATCTTCAAATGCCACAGGAAGGTGCAACTCGACCACAGCTCCATCACCCGAAGGTCGTGGCTTTGGAAGCCGGCATCTTTCAGAGACCATGGGAATCTTAGTCAGATGGCTTATATAGCTTGCAAAGTAAATTCCATAATTCTGCTGCTCCCGCGAATAAAGTGCTGCGGCATTCAGGAGGAGGCGTTGACAGAGGTGTAAAACCAATTTTTTGAACCAGATTTGGATCTTCCTTACACAAGTGATAGGAGAAATCACCTGGTCACAGCGGTCGACGCCGCCAATTGTCTTTTTGTAAGTGTAACAACGTGTCAACAACGGTGGGTTTTTGGAAGTGCTTCACCTTACCAACTGCTAGAATGCGTTCTTTGTCAACGTTTCCAGCTAAGTCGACGGGGGAGATTACAGAAACGTCTTTCTTATCGCAGAATCTGGCTATAAGACATTCATCTTGTCTAGCACAGCTTGAAGACACCGGAATAGTTTGTCTATCAACAAGATTCTCAGGGACACCCCTGTTTTTTCCGGATTCTTCCACACGGAATCCTGTGCTCCGACTGATAAGATACTTGACAAGTCTCACACTTGAATACCAATAATCTAGTTACTATATGACCCTGATCAAGAAGTCCAGCACGAGACATATTAGCACCACTACAATTTTTCACTGACAGATGCATGTAAATGGTCTATGTTCTCTATATACCGAAGCTTGCTCAAACAAAGTAAACAAGGTAAGATATCATGTACCCATCTGTGTCAGTGAAGATGAATATTTATATGCCAAATCTGGTATGCTTTATTTCAATAAACTGTTTGAAGTCTATTCTGCCTTTGAATCGGAAAAGGGCCTTACCTAGGCACACTTCTGTTTGGGGACGAATTACTGACAGAGGTTTTGAACCATTCAATGAAAGTCACGTAGTCTATCGGTTCTATTTCTTGCTTCTGGTTCTGTAGGATGACTGAACCGTAGAAAGCATGCTACTACAGTGATCGCGCCCTATGATCTGAGATAAGATGAGCGTCACGAGGAAGTTGTTTGTTGACCAATACTGCCAAATGAAAAATAGCACGTCAACTGGAAATTACGATGCCCATTAGTAAGGGTGCGTATAGTATTCCTACACGTCCCTTCCACTTCCTAAGACAAGAAAGTAAGCATAAGAGACCACATTTGAAATTGACGCATATCTGCTGTGTGATAGGAAGGTATAAATGACGCATATATGCGTGATAGGGCTGAAATTGATAAATTGATATAAATCAGTGATCTCCATCAAAATGTGGCTTTGAATACAATTGGAACCTCTTGTTGGCCAAGCAGGTTGAATTGCTAATGCCTCTTGTTTTGATGCTTGGTAATTTCTCAGCTATTTTTCTTAGGCCTACTCATTCTTACATGTCTACATGTAATGCGCAAAGCAATACTTAACTGATGATCACAATGATGAATGCAACACATTGTAATACATGTATCAATAAATTTCGCATTAAGGTGAATGCTCCTCTGTCATGACTCACGAATAATGCTATTAATCTGAGAACTCTGATAGTCTATTAGCATTTTACTTTCAGAAATTAGCATGCATTTTCTCACATCAATCATTTGCTATCATTTTTGCCAATAAAAATCTCAAACTGTGAATTTTGTTGTTTGATTTTGATAATTCATGAACTGAAGATATAGATCTGATACATAAAGTCTAATAAAGTTGAACAAGAGAGTTATAAATAAATGTGATGTAATATGTGCCTCACACATGGGGAACATTGAATCACATTGGTAGAAATTTTAAAATTCAAATTGTGAGGAGATAAAATGTCACAGAAACGTCCAACAACATAGAGATTACTTAGCATACCCTCAACTTTCCATCTGAGTTTCATTTTGGTTAATTTGATTTAGTGCATCCAAACTGTCGAGAAAAGTTCAAAAACATGTTCAATATTACTTTTTATCTGATTGTTGCTGCGGACCTTTGCATCAAAACTAATTTACATGATATGTGCAATTTGTCAGGCATGTGACATGATCAAGCGTATAGCTGCATGCTTCAAATGGCTCAGTGATATTGTAGCATCATTTCATTTTGTGTTGCATGTCTATGTCTGATGCACCTTTAAAAAGGCTTTATGCATGAAACAAAGGAAACTGCCACTGTTATAAGTAGTGTTTGAAGTGTGGTAAATTACCGGTAAGATTGAAATAAATTACCGGTAAATTACCGATTTTTCGGGGTTTCGTGATTATATTTTGCTACGACGAAGTTTCCAATGCAGTGGCAAGTAATAACTGCTGCCCTTTAATATGCATATCGATAGTTTGAGAATAGCCTATGCTTGAGCCATGTGAAACTTCTTCTGTAACCTTGAATTGAATGGCATATAGGCTACTTGAACTTAATAAGCGTCATAGGCTATTAAGTTAATGCGTACATGTAGGCCAGGCCTAGCCCTTGTATGTTTTTGACATAACATTTCTTAATTGACTCGGGTAATGCTGCTGGGCGCACAGCTGTTTCCATAATTCAAGGATCGATCGAACAAATTCAACGTTGTTATACCTACATGTAGTTTCCATTGGAATTGCGCGTGTTTAGTGTCGAAAACTATTTCTCAGGAGCATGTTCAATAATGTCTAGCGTGTTTAGCATGTCTTACTAAATCATAGCTTATGTATCTAGCCTATGCATCTAACCAGAGATGTCTATGGATGATATGATGCAAATGTTTAAATACCATCCGCTTTGCCATTACCAACCACTAGCAGTACCGAAGAATGTCTGAATTTATCAAATTCCACTATAGTTGGTGTCTCTCCAACACGCATTTGAAATCTTCTAATTCTGGCTTCTCATTGGCTGACACGATCGCTATATTGTTTTTTTATTAATGCCTTTATTAACTTTTTTCAAGTCTGTGCTTTGCATAGTGATGCGATAGCCTAGCATATTTTTGCAATTACTAAAACTACTATCCACAAAAATATTGAAGACGATTTCGATAGTAACCCACTGTGTCTATTTCGCTCCTCAAATTTCAGTAGAAGTTGTTGTCGCTGTAATTTTCTATCTGAATCACTTGACATATTCCAACAATCACTGACCAGCATTCAAATATTCTGTGAAAATCAAGTAAATGTTGTTGTTAAACTGACAGTCACATTGCGTTAATCGATAACAATATGAAGCAAGTTTTCCAATCAAGTTCCTCATCAAGAAATTGAAATGAATATGAATTCGTTAAATCAGTTAATTCAATTGATCGAAGTCATATTGAAGGATTTAGAACCTTCATGTTTATGATGTAAATGCTACTGAATTTGCGTTGGTCAGGGCAAGAATTCGTCTTGCACTTGGAAGCGTGTCATAATCCATAGTCCAGAAGATAGGCACTTCATATTATGAACAATAACTAAACTGCGATGCGTTGGACAAATTCATTCAGTATACAGACCTAGGACCATGTTTCTTAACTTGAGACGGCATGTACAAGGTCTGTTTAGCTACGAAAATTGAAATTTGATTTTCACAAAGAATTGCTTCAGAAAACCATGGAAATTTCATTTAAGGTCTGTTGAAAAATGTCTATTTCAACATAACCTTTTCATTCCTTGACAGATGTAGACGATTAACTTCAGTGTATTGATCGATCACTGGGTCTAGGTAGCGACACGGAAAAATTGGCAGATTCAATATTTAACGAGTTAAGACAAATTCGTCTATGTAGCCGAGGCCGCTTGGTTGATAACTCGATGAGTTAATTGTATACTTATATTTCGGCTGTCACAGCCCTTTTCAAAGTATAGAGTAGAAAAGATTTACAAATGGAGTACAAAGCTATATAAAATGTTTTCAAAAATCAAAATGTCATGTATATACCACTGTACGGATATCTTGTCCTTCATCACGCCTGTTCAGGTCAGGTTGGGCTGTCTTAATTATGAGTGCCTCTTTGAGACGAAGATCTACTGCGTCTTTAGCATGTGACACAATTTCTATGCTGAGGCTGCCATGACAGATGAGCTTGTGATCATAGATGGCGGATTTGTTGTAAAATAAGTGCTCTCGAATTCTTGTGTGTAAGGGACGCACTGTACTTTCAATGTAGACAGAATGTCGGATTGCTGTCAGTTACTCTAAACAACACTTTTTTCTGTTTTCAAGATGACCAATATCAACAAATCAAAGGTCTTCTGATGGGATCCAGTATCTCCGGATCCTATTCTGAGACACAATCGAAAAGAAAGCATTACAATCTTTTCCTCATTGCAAATTATTTGCTCGATACGTTGATGATTGCTTCAGTCTGGTGAGAAACGAATCAGACGCAAGAGAACTTCTGAACATTTTAAACGAACAGCATCCTGACATCAAATTTGAACTGGAATTGCCAAAGTCAAACAAGACATTGAGCCTTCTTGATTTCACAGTTGATCTAGATAGCAGCTTTTTATAAGCAACCTTTTATAGCAACCTTTTATAAGAAGCAGGCAAAGAAGAACATTTTCATGAATTCCAAATCAAGTTTGCCAACTGCAATGAAAGAATTAACCATCAAAAGTGAAGTGAAGCGAATACGTGAAAGGTCCACAGTACAGGAAGATGAAGATAGAGCACTGACTGAGTTTGAGCGAATACTTGGACTAAATGATTATGACAATCAATTCATCAAAAGTGTAACTAAAACAAATTCCAAGAGAAGGCACAAAAATATGAACAATTATCCCACGTTCTACATGTCAGTCCCATTTGTATCAGATTATTATGTCAACAGAATAAATTAAAAGAGCTTTTCAGCATGAGAAAATAAACATTAGCCTTTATCATCGCTCGAAAACATTACAACAAAAACTCAAGAAACCAAAACTGAAACAAACGTGCACAATGAAGAACTGTCCTATGAAAAATGACAATTGTGGCAGAAAAATGGTGGTATATAAGATCCAATGTTCATGCGGTTCTGTCTACATTGAAAGTACAGTGCGTCCCTTACACACAAGAATTCGAGAGCACTTATTTTACAACAAATCCGCCATCTATGATCACAAGCTCATCTGTCATGGCAGCCTCAGCATAGAAATTGTGTCACATGCTAAAGACGCAGTAGATCTTCGTCTCAAAGAGGCACTCATAATTAAGACAGCCCAACCTGACCTGAAGGACAAGATATCTGTATGACATTTTGATTTTTGAAAACATTTTATATAGCTTTGTACTCCATTTGTAAATCTTTTCTACTCTATACTTTGAAAAGGGCTGTGACAGCCGAAATATAAGTATACAATTAACTCATCGAGTTATCAACCAAGCGGCCTCGGCTACATAGACGAATTTGTCTTAACTCGTTAAACTTAACAATAATGCTGCTCCGAGAGAATTTTGATATTTTAAAGATTCAGTATTGTTTATGGAAATAGTAAATTAAGGCAAAAATGAACAAAATTCATTTCTTGAAACAATATTGCCTCATTGTATCTAAATTTGCTACGTAGATTGCATAATCCTCCTCATATTGACAAGTAGTTTGGATTTATATAAAGTTATAAAGATTTGCAGTGCATAGTTCACAAAATATTATAAATTTCGCATGCAAAACATAAAATTGCGTAATTTTGAAACGCAGTTTCATGCTATGCTAATTTCATTCGAAATTTTAGCCAAAATATTTCTTTAGTAAATTGAGTTTGATTAGATGCTAAATTATCATTGCATCGGTAAATTAGATATCGAATGTCTTTAGACATTTTCACATACAAACAACCCAGTTAGATAATATCACCTGTCATTGCTCATTTAGGATGCTATTCTGTAGCATCCCTACTTCTTTTCCATCAATATCTTAGCATTCAAATTTTGAATTTTATCATAGGCAATCAGGATCAAAACAAGTGGCCGAATTAGGCTGCGATGGAGCGTTGCCGAGAATCATTTTTGCCGTCAAACTTTTGATTATCAGGTCTATTTGGATGAAAGACTAACAAACTTCTAAATAATGTCAATTTTTCATTTCTTAATAGCAATTTATATGAAAAACATTCAGACGTCAGGCAAAATTCATACCTTCACCTTCAAAATTGCATTTGGTTAAATTCAGAGCATATTGGTGTTCTGTATTTGAAGTTATTAGGACATGAATATAAATTACCGGTAAGGTAACTGAAAATAAATTACCGGTAATTTGAAACACTAGTTATAGTGTCGTGGACTCTGCGTCGTCAAACAACACTCGAGGGTGTAGGCTTTCTTTAAGGATTGGTCGAAGCAGGGAAATGCGCGTCGCTGCAACGTAGGCTATTTTGGTACGCAAGTACAAATATTTTAAATTTTGTTAAAGAATGAAGAGTAATCTCCCTCTTATAGGCCTACCACTTATATTGAAAATTTCGTTCATCCACGCGAGTCAGAGCAAAATTTCGGCGGATGGAACCTCCCACTATCTCCCAAATATCAAGTATAATGTAGACCGATAGCTTGAATCTAATGACTTACGAAAGGTGTGGCGACATAATTAAGACTGCATTCTTTCAAGAATAGGCTGTACATCGATACAATCCAGAATGTGACCAATTATTCTAATCCCGATCTGATCAAGGAATTTCTGTCTCGAGCGCTCACGCCTAAAAACCAAAACCTTTGACAATGCTGCAGTATAAACATGAACTTCTAATTTCAATAGAAAGAAGTCAGAATACCGATTCGAATTCTTTTTGTAATGGTAATCATTGATCACGAGATCTGAACGACAGAAAGAACGGATGGACGACTACCATCGGAAGACGAAGGTTACAGTGAAAACTGTAAGCTTCCGTGGCGTAGTTACGATGGACGATGAGACGTGAGAATCAGATCGTCAGACAAAGGAGAGTATCACGTCTTCAGCCACTGTAGACCTGAAACCAACGGGTCAGATATACAACGCTCAGGTTAACTTGACGATTACGCGACAGTTTCTGCTTTGAACAACACCAATGGGGCAGACGGGCTTTCTTGATCGATGGTCAACTACGTTCTGCAGACGTGATGATCACAAGATGGTACAGCATTTGTTTGTTTTCTTAGCCTGCAATGAAATAAAGATAAGAAGAGTGAAAAAATCATTAATGTGGATGAATGAATGGAATAGTTGACAGCAGGCGTGCCGCATCTGTTTACATAAAACCTAGTTTAAAAAGTAGTCTAATACTGACTCCATGTACTCCATAGATCATGCACGATCTATAATTCATGGATTAACCTTGACACAGAGGCAAATAAACAAAAACTGTCTTCAGTCTGAAACTGTACTCATCCAGATGCATCTACTGACGCATAAAAGCGTTTTCTTTATTAAAATTTTTGCTGAACTAGTATTCATGAAGAAATGAAAGTGATGAAGATATACATTCTTTTAAAAGATAGTTAATATCACTGGATACAAAAACCTACAATGTTTCTGCAATAATGTTACTAAACATTTTGATCATCGCGGCACCTCACAAAAAACACCTACAATGATGTTTCTGCAGAAATGTTTCCCAACATTTTTATTATCGCGGTACCGTTCATCAATGTCTAACTGTCGGCGGATACCTTGACAAATCATCGATTGCTTGAATCGCCTGCAAACATTTGTAAAAATTTGCAACACCTCAATACTTTTCAAAACTAAACCAAAACATTGCATACAATTAACTAAATACACTTCAATCTGCAGAATCAAAATTGCGATTTGGTTGTGACTAGTGATGTGTTCTCAGAAACTCAAAGCAGTCTTCTTGTGTTCGCGCTGACTTAGACAGAACAAACAATTAAAGGTAGATATAGATGACAAATTCATTTTTGACGAACTCCCTTCCTAATTCAATGAAAATGCGGTGTGTTGAGGCGACGCATGTTTAAAAAAATAATGCAAAAAATCTATCTGCCGGAAATCGTTTAATCGCTTTTTACAACGCGTCAGAAGTCAATCGAGCTGCATAAATAGCAGTGTTGTAATCGAATACACAATGTCACAATTATCAGAACACATCAGAACAGCATCATGGCAGGCCCTGCTGCTTCTTCAGTAATGACAGTTCCAATTGCAAAAGCGATTAAACGATTTATGGTAGATAGTTCTTCTTTGCATTATTACTCTTCCAAATGCATCAACCTTACAAGCATGCTTGAACAAATAGTTATCTACAATGCCCTGGAATATTGATTGACTGAGGTGATCAGTCTCGAAAATTATAAACTTCCATCATTAAGCAGTGAAACTGAATGTTAATCCACAATTTGAGAAGTCGCTGAAACTAAAATTCGGTTAGATAACTCTACGTCAGACGCAATGTGACAGTCACATCAATAAAAGCAAATATTGCAACATAAGCGCGTCGATTGATTTTCACTGTAAGTCTGAGATTCGCACAGAATGTAGAAAAGTATTATCTCTTGCAAGGATAACCTCTAGAAAAGAGTACTCTCTTGCAAAATTAAAAACCATTTGTCATCTTTCTATGGATTTCCAGGAGTCAAATTATTTGCTTATTACTTGGTTATCAGATATTTATGAAATGAAGGATTCATAAGAGGCAAAGACTAATTATTGCTCTGATTCAAATTTTTGATGTATCAATGGCTCATGACAGATAAATTTTAATCGCTGCCATGAAGATCGGATGCACTCAGGATAAACCTTAAGCTATAATCCGACATCCACATACGTGTAGTTGGCCTATGTGGAATATCAGCACTTTAGTTTTAATGAAAGTGACTTACACGTCATTGCAAGTCATACGTGAGCTGCATGTACATGAACAATTTGGACAATTGGGTTATTTTGATAAACTCCGGCATGACAATCTGCATAATATCAGAGGCACAGTGAAAATTGATCGACGCGTTTTTGGTTTATCATTAGCATCATGATCTGACTATCTCTTAGATAGATGAGAACATTAATTCTCAAATGAGGGCAATGTTGAAAAAATGCGAATGGGGGTATGTACTGGATAAGAAATATCAAATTCACAGTCAAATCATAAAATTTAAATAATAAAACAATGGTGGATTGATAAATTTTCTTTGTGCATTATATATTCGACATTAAGAAAAGGAAGTTTTTGATCTGTCTCACGACACAGAAGCATCTTTTATAAAAAGTTCCGAACATTCAAGAGATAAGAATCACCTAACATAATGAAAGTAAATCTTGCGATCGATGCAGTACTCAATAATACAATAAATCTGATAACTAGATCATTATAATGGGCACGAGTTTACAACTTCCCATCGTCAATGCTGCTGTATGACAGCGCAGCTCATGGTATCAGCTTTAATTATGTACCATCGAGTAGATTAATTCAATTTATTTATCTATTTAATTAATTAAGTAATTAACTAATTCTGCCTGGTTTCCTATAATTTGCTGATCATATTCTTGGGATAAGAAATCCTGTTTATTCGTCAGTAGCTAGTGACTACTAGCGATCACCAGAGAGGAAAACTGCGCTTCAGAAATAATTAACATAAACACTTAGTATATAATTTCCAACGCATGGTCCACTCAAACTCTACGGCCAAATAAATTGCTCTAATCGAACCAATCAATAACTGATGCAGTTTTGCCATGTATGTTTTGCAATAGCATGTAATGCATTTACATGTATTTGAAAAATAATCTGGCTTACACATGATATTTCGTTGGGTTGGAAAGAGTTATTGTTTTCGAAGCTGAACTCTATTTACTTTTTTTAATAAGTGGATATATACATGCATTTCTTCCATTATACGATGGACATCATCAGGCATGAAAGAGCTTAGAACCATTTATAAGCATGATTTAGTTTCTCATCAAATATCAAAGCTTCTTGTTATGTAATGTAGATGTAAACATAAATGTGATGAATGTGATCAACTCAGCAGCCATTTTAGATTTTTAGCATTCTTAGCTGAACTAAAATTGATTATTGGAACTTGAAAATTAAAGCGTCAAATGCATTGTGTTTTTAATTTTCATCCGAGAACTAGCTACATTTGTTCAAAATAAAATAATCATGTCCTTTCTTAAACGACAAATGTAATCAAACCAAGAACAACACTTTCCAAGTGCGTTCTTGGATATCCGCATGTTTGTGTGCGTACATGTATCTACTCTAATTGTCTTTTTAAGTAACGCATACTTTACACCTTTTGTTGATTAAGTTTTGCATTGCCATCAACAAAGTTGGCGAAATTACAATCCAAGATGACTACACAGTGAAGATGAGGTTTCGTGATATTGTTGGCATCAATTTCAAAAAATTCTTGATAATAGACATCTGAACTCTACGACAGTCAGCTATATAAAGTATGCTGATTGTATTGTCATCATTAAGACTATTAGTCAAAATATCCCTGAGTCCATCGAACAAATTTAGTGACAAGGGAGTCTCGCCTCTCGAATGGTATTTCATCTCACAATGCGAATCGAAAATTGTGGTACAAGAATTCACGTGCTTACAATCAGTGTTGCAAAAGCTGTCAAAGTCTCTCTGAGGTTGCAGGGTGGCGTGCTACGTTTCGTGTTGAAATCATTTGCATTCATTTTTTAAAGAAAATGTGACATCAAAGTGACACAGAAACTGGTTGAATGATTACTTTATTCAGGAATTGAGAAGGAATAGCATGTTCGAGACAAGTAGAAGACGGATCAACAAAGTCGAGACACACTGCTTGAGATTGTAAGCAATTGAATTCTTAAAAAAACTTTCCTGAAAGATGGATTGGGAGGGATAGTTCAATTCTCTGGGCTGTCAACTGCCCGATTTAACCAACTGCACTCCAGTATGCGAAGTTCATCTCCAATATCGTTAACTATCTGCAAAAATATACTTCGTCAGTTCATTGAATAACAACAGCCTTCAGACATGGACTAGAACAGCCCTTAACTTAATGGACCAGAACTTCGAGTGTCCCCATTTGTCCTCTTGCAGCCTCTGTGCGACCAACGACTTCTTCCCGAGGTCCCCAACATCAATGACTTTCCTTCAACTGACTTAACCATACCTGACACGTGTGTATCAACACGAAGGAATATTAGGAAGACTCGTTAACCGAGCTTTCCATATTCAATGAACTTAAGTAGTCCTCATCAGCCGTCAATTTTTCTAAGCACAGAATTTTAATGATCGTCAAAACAAAAAAAGAAATTATTCCATGCTCGCATCTAGGAACACTTTTTAATTGAATGAAAAATAAAGTATTCGACAAGTGCAGTGAATGTTTTTCTAAATATAAAAAATCACAAGAATTTAGGATTGGTGGAGGGTGGACTGATCAACAGACTGACAGCATGATAATGCAAATTCAAGTAGCCTATTGCTACTATTAACTGCAAAATCTCCGAATGTGATCAATTTCTTGGCTTTGAACACAACATCAATGTG
The DNA here is from genome assembly GCA_907163375.1 of Prostheceraeus crozeri. NCBI lineage: Eukaryota > Metazoa > Platyhelminthes > Polycladida > Euryleptidae > Prostheceraeus > Prostheceraeus crozeri. Next base: position 114,740 of record CAJQUW010003275.1, read on the forward strand.
ATTGAAATTTTGCCTACCACCGCTTATTTACATCCGTCGTCATCAAAACAACAATGACGACAGGAACCTACACTATGCATCATCTGATGCATCTGACGTGGTTTGCGACACGTTGTTGCTATCTTTAGAACAAATAGTCAATCATAGGCAGTTCTGCATTGGATTGAGCAAATTCTGAACTCATTCGTGCTAACCATTACCGAAGACATTTTCATGAACTCATGAATATCCATAAATTCTTATCACTCTTATCAGCTAATGAAAACAAATACTCTGGCATTGAGCGGTGGTGACATTAAATGATTACTAAAACAGACTTATTTGGCACAATAATATCTGCACCTTTTACATAGATGATGTGTAAATCATCTCATCTCATCCCCCTAAATTGCCCACTCACTGACAAGAAAATGGAATATTCTCTTTAACCGTATGCTATTGACCATAACTAAATGAGAATTTGATGAATAATTTTCTTGTGATACTTTTTGATAGAAATAAGAAAACAAATTTAATATTTCGACCATTTGAAGTGGCCATCGTCAGAAATCTATTTACTCTCTAATTCCTGTATGAGATTCAAATTACAAAAACGGTAAAGAGAATCGGTAGATATCTTAAGACTCAATAAACAAGGCAAATAGAAATTGTGACCTCTTGACTAAAGGAAATAAGAAGAAGGAAAATTACTCAGGAAGTTTCGGTCTCACTGAGTCACTCTGTCCACCGAGTAAAGGCTTTTGAGCTTTATTTGCAGCATTTCGTGCAGCAGGAGATCATATTTGCTGTAGCATCGCTTTAAGTTCTTTAATTGAGACAGATTGATCCCCATGAGGTTGTTGTTGATGCTTCCCAATAGGTGACGATGACTGCCTGTGCTCCTCAACCCTTTTGAATAAGTGTCTCGATGTGCAGTCTATATAATTTTCAATGTGATTTGTGAGTGAAAGCAACATACACACAACACACATCCGTACATATGTCATCATGCAGATGCTTAAGACTCTATCTTGAATATCTGAAGAGAACGACAACTATTAAGTCAATAAAAGACACCAACACCCTTGATTCCCCGACTGCACTCGCACAACCTAGGAATCGAACCGAAGTCGCGATGGATTTTCTTTAGATATTTAATGTGCTGCGACAGACCTTTGTTGTTAATCTACAATGTGACGTTGTCGAATGACATGTTGATATGTTGTCTCACTACAATATGAACGGTGGTAGCATTCTGTCAATGATAATAGGACAATAAGCTGTCGATATCACTTAGAGATGACTACTGTCACTCGCATTCCTGATGTACCATCAGTGTGGCTTAGTGAAGAAGCTGCGAGCTCGCCTCCACTGCAGACTTCTGGGTCGAACGAGTGCGGTCGGGGAATCAAGGGTGTTGTTGTTTTATTGACTTAATAGCTGCCATTCTCTTTAGATGTTCAATTTACTACGACAGACCCTTGTTGTCAATACTATCTCCATTATTAAGTTTTGTTTTCAGCTCCTCGTATCTATCAATACGCTAGAAATTGACAAAAAGGTAAACAATAAGTAACTCAGACACAAGATATCAATAATGTTAGCAATCGAAGGATATTTGTCACATCTGTCAACTTCGACAGCAGAGCATTCATATCATAAATTTGATTTCTTCAAACAGAAACTGACTATCCATGTATTTCTGTAATATAAGTTTCATATGATTTAAACAGAAGCGAATTTGTTCTTGGTCGTTAATATGGTCCTGCGAAAATCACATTGAGTGACAATCATACTCATTCTCTCAGAGAAACATTAGCAGCAACATTATGTGTGAGTGCTTAAGCAATGTTCAAAATTTACATGCATTTTCAGTAAATGAAGTGAATCACGATTGAAAGTGATAAATTATTCTGATATTATTTTTCTGAGTTGATTATTCTCATATTATCATCAGATGAGTTACGTATGTTGCTGCTAAACATTGAAGGTTAGACATTGTCAAACCTGTACTTCAACAGCTGGCTATCAAGCACAAAGGAAAACGTCTTGCTCATGCTCTTCAGTGCAGTCAAGACCAGTTGAAGATCTAAGGGCTCCATCCAGTTAGCTGACTCCCGTGTTCCTAGCTCACAACACGGGACCGCGACGTCGTTCGTCGCAAACGACTCAAGTTTGAGGCAAATTGCTAAGGATGATCCAACTGAATGGACTATAGTGAAAATCGGAGTAGTTGATATATAACATCACCTCCAGCAGTTCTTAACACTTCTCGGTCATCGAACGGTCTCTGATCAGAGCACACTTGCTGCTGATTTTGACTACAGACATGAAAGCTGCGGCAATCCAAATGCCAACTCTAACGAAGAAAATCTTGTGTTTGGGGCTAGTTAGCGAAATCTCTTGATTTTCAGCAGTCTACACCTTTCACTCTGGTCACTAGAATCGTCGTGGTCGTGTTTCACTAAAGTATTTGAAGTGGATAGTGAGAAGCTTCCAACTGCATGTAAGTAAATTCTTAACGATGATAAACAAGTCTTCACTCGTCTTGTTCAGTCCACGGCCGAACAATGTGTCCCTCGAGCTTCGAGTGCGTGCAACACTGTCTCGAGCTTATCAGAAAGAGTATATACTAACTTGGGATGACAAGTGCAAATGATGTATTCTAAAAATACGAGGTAACAAAAAAAGAAAATCCCACCGAAATGACTACAGCATAAAACCAATCTTCTTGCGAGACTCAACGAAAAACAGCATGTAGGCAGGATAGAATCTGTGGAAACCATTGATTTCACACATTCGTCTGGAGTAGTGTGGGTTGTGGAATACTATCAACAAGCTCATGTCGAAATTTTGGTCTAAAGAAATGCCCAGTCCATCTTAATGTTGTCGCTAAGACGTTAATTGAAAACGGATCATATAAAGATAGAGACAAATCATTTCAGTGTGAAGTGAAGCGACAAATATAAATTCCAAGAAAAAACCCCTGCGGCCTAATGAAGATCGTTTGCAATCAAACTTCACCACTGACGAAGCCAATGGAAGCTGTCTTGCCATTGTTATCAATAGTTCATGTTTAGCAAACTCATATTGTTTTCTTTCGACCATCCGGATTTAAAGAAAGAGCATCCTGAAAGCAAATTCAGTGACCGCATGACATACAAGGTGTCCCAAATGCTTTTTCTTTTTTGTAGCAAACATTTAAACTTCTTAATTTTTTTAACTTTTAAAACAGCTTATGATGATTACAGTATGCTGTATTTACAGCCATTTCAAGAAGAAAATGAATTCAATTACTGTGCTCAAAATAAGCACCAGATTTGTCGATGCATTTGTCGACACGTTTACGAAAATCTCTCAAATTGTCTCTGAACATTGACAAAGGAATAAGGGGGATTTGCTCTTCAATTTTTTCTCCCATTTCATCCAAACTGCGGAAAGTTCTTCCAGATGGGACGAAAACTTTTAAGACCATGAACAAAAACCTGCAGAAGTGAGATCAGGGCTCCTTGGTGGCCATTCAACAGCTCCTCTTCGACCAATCCATCTACCTAGCAGGAAGTTATTGAGAATTCGACGTGCTTCAATGGAGGAGGAGCTCCATCCTGTTGGTAGTACCACGTTTTTCGATTACTACCGCTCATGTATGGGATTACTTTTTCGTTGAGAATAGAGCAATAATACCTTCGAGTTATCATTGTTTGTGGTGAGATATCGAGTGCCGCGACTCCGTGATAACTAATTGCCATCCAAACAGTCAACGATTGTGTTTTCACGGGCGTTCGGATGTTTTCGTGGGGATTCTGTTGATCCCAAAAGTGAATGTTGTGCTTATTAACAACACCATGTAGCTCGAAGTGACACTCGTCAGAGAACACCAGCTTCCTCAGAAACGATGGATTATTGTCACAGAACTCCAACATTGTTTCACAAAATTCATGGCGTCTGTCCTCGTCGCCATCGTATAAAAATTGACAATAGCTTGGCTTGAAAGGATGGAAGTTTTCTTGTTGAAGGATTCTTCCAACAGAACTGTTCGAGATATTCAGTGACGATGCAACGGAGCGGATGGATGTAGATGGGTTTTCTCGAAAATGTTGGACGACGTTCCCTTTATTTTCTTCACTTGATGCAGTGCAGGGTCGACCTGATGATGAGCGGCGTTGAACGATGCTACCAGTTTCTAACAACTTCTTGCTCCAGAATTTTATGTGATTCGCAGATAGAGGTTCTTTGCCGTTTTTTTTGTTCAAACATGCGCCGGCTCTCTTGGTTATTATGTGACAGCGATCACGCAACTGCTTTAAGTGCAATAACTTTAACTGCAATGCTTTTTCTTCAATGGTGAATAGCTCGACGCTCTCAATAATGTTCACGCGTGAGGCGGACATACGTAGTAGAAATGGCCAAGATTAGCAATGCTCATATATTTGGATCAGAATGTGAGACAGCCATGTTCGAACAAGAGACCATAATACAAATCAGTTTTCGCTCGTAAATGATATATCTTTGAAATCTATATCTGAAAACTAGCGTTCAATTATAGATATTTCAATATCTCAAGTGAAATTTTAAAATAGAAAAAACATTTGGGACACCCTGTATATATGAAACATTCCTGATGAAATTCTCAATGTTGTGGTTGGAGAGGTGTATCAACATCATCCATCATGCAATCGCACGAAGCACGACATTGTGAATGATGTGGAAGGAGTTCTGCTGATCAAAGATGAAATACAATATCGAGAGCTTCATCAAAAGATGCAATGAATGTTGTCGAAGTAACTCCATGGAAGTTGATACGCTTCATATTAGGGGAAGCGTACTCAATCCGTGCGGTCACATTCACATTGACTGGGCCTACAATTGCTACACAGACAGATCATACTCGGAAGTCTTAAGTGTTCGCGTGATTTTGAACTGTGGTGTCGGCAAAACACCTGAGTTCGCTGGCACTCAGATGAGCCTATGACTGAATTGCCTCTATCCAACATAAGTAGACTTATGGTATATGGACCAATATCAACCAAAAGTGGACAGGTATAAATAATATAATGAACGGTTTTGGAATCGCATCAACAACTACATGTATTATGGCTAAAAGCGCGGTAAATCAAAGTTTAGTCCCAAATATATATAATTTTCTCATCGACAAAACTCTAACAAAGGGTGAAAGAAGAGCTATTCAAACTTGATTGACTAAATTGATTCATTTTCCGTGCAAACACTCTACGTTGCTGGTTACGCGTTTTTAGAACATAATATGCAGTGCATTAAAATGTCAACTACATAGTAAACCAGTAAATGCTAGAAGTCTGAGGTGTAAAGCTATATGTCCAAAGCTATATCACGTGGGAAAGACATTGCCTTTTTCTAACGACTTAAAGTCTGGATACATTTTAAGCTCACACGATAACACTTTAAACATGCTTTCGCTGTGTGAACGTTTTGAGGAGAACTTGGGTACACTACACAATTGCTTAGTGCGAAGCTACTGTTACCGAAAGAGCATCAGTGGAAGAAATTAGACTCAATGTTGTGGTTGGAGAGGTGTATCAACATCATCCATCATGCAATCGCACGAAGCACGACATTGTGAATGATATGGAAGGAGTTCTGCTGATCAAAGATGAAATACAATATCGAGAGCTTCATCAAAAGATGCAATGAATGTTGTCGAAGTAACTCCATGGAAGTTGATACGCTTCATATTAGGGGAAGCGTACTCAATCCGTGCGGTCACATTCACATTGACTGGGCCTACAGTTGCTACACAGACAAATCATACTCGGAAGTCTTAAGTGTTCGCGTGATTTTGAACTGTGGTGTCGGCAAAACACCTGAGTTCGCTGGCACTCAGATGAGCCTATGACTGAATTGCCTCTATCCAACTTAAGTAGAATATGGTATATGGACCAATATCAACCAAAAATGGACAGGTATAAATAATATAATGAAACGGTTTTGGAATCGCATCAACAACTACATGTATTATGGCTAAAAGCGCGGTAAATCAAAGTTTAGTCCCAAATATATATAATTTTCTCATCGACAAAACTCTAACAAAGGTGAAAGAAGAGCTATTCAAACTTGATTGACTAAATTGATTCATTTTCCGTGCAAACACTCTACGTTGCTGGTTACGCTTTTTAGAACATAATATGCATGCATTAAAATGTCAAACTACATATAAACCAGTAAATGCTAGAAGCTTGAGGTGTAAAGCTATATGTCCAAAGCTATATCACGTGGGAAAGACATTTCCTTTTTCTAACGACTTAAAGTCTGGATACATTTTAAGCTCACACGATAACACTTTAAACATGCTTTCGCTGTGTGAACGTTTTGAGGAGAACTTGGGTACACTACACAATTGCTTAGTGCGAAGCTACTGTTACCGAAAGAGCATCAGTGGAAGAAATTAGACTCAATGTTGTGGTTGGAGAGGTGTATCAACATCATCCATCATGCAATCGCACGAAGCACGACATTGTGAATGATGTGGAAGGAGTTCTGCTGATCAAAGATGAAATACAATATCGAGAGCTTCATCAAAAGATGCAATGAATGTTGTCGAAGTAACTCCATGGAAGTTGATACGCTTCATATTAGGGGAAGCGTACTCAATCCGTGCGGTCACATTCACATTGACTGGGCCTACAATTGCTACACAGACAGATCATACTCGGAAGTCTTAAGTGTTCGCGTGATTTTGAACTGTGGTGTCGGCAAAACACCTGAGTTCGCTGGCACTCAGATGAGCCTATGACTGAATTGCCTCTATCCAACATAAGTAGACTTATGGTATATGGACCAATATCAACCAAAAATGGACAGGTATAAATAATATAATGAACGGTTTTGGAATCGCATCAACAACTACATGTATTATGGCTAAAAGCGCGGTAAATCAAAGTTTAGTCCCAAATATATATAATTTTCTCATCGACAAAACTCTAACAAAGGTGAAAGAAGAGCTATTCAAACTTGATTGACTAAATTGATTCATTTTCCGTGCAAACACTCTACGTTGCTGGTTACGCGTTTTTAGAACATAATATGCAGTGCATTAAAATGTCAACTACATAGTAAACCAGTAAATGCTAGAAGTCTGAGGTGTAAAGCTATATGTCCAAAGCTATATCACGTGGGAAAGACATTTCCTTTTTCTAACGACTTAAAGTCTGGATACATTTTAAGCTCACACGATAACACTTTAAACATGCTTTCGCTGTGTGAACGTTTTGAGGAGAACTTGGGTACACTACACAATTGCTTAGTGCGAAGCTACTGTTACCGAAAGAGCATCAGTGGAAGAAATTAGACGTGAAGCCAATTTTGTATTTATCAAATTTCTCTGCATGTTTGTACAGTGGGCCCCTTACAATGACCACTGAAGGGAGAAAGGAAAAGTGGTCGTTGTAGGGGGGGGGGTCACTCTAGGGGAGGATGTTTTTCAACATATATGCAGTCCGTAGTGTTTGTGATAGATGGTCAACATGTATTTCGAGCACTGACATCTCAATAAATTCGTTCGCTACAGCTCAATAGAAAGCGATTATGCAGGAATATGTAGCAATTCATTTTCTTTTACTAAGTCAAACACTTATGATATTAAACTTCTTAAAATTAGGCCTCCTGTAATATGTACAGTACACATAACTGCAGTTATACAATGTTGGATATAAATGCTGTGTAAATGCTTTTTGTTATTAAACTTCTTAAATTAATTTGTTGAAATTAAACTTCGTAAACTCACGCCTACTGCAATATGTATAGTAGACATAACCATGTATAGTTATACTTATACAATGTAGGAAGTGAATGTTGTGTTCATGTTTGCTGTAGATTTTAGAAATATATCAATATGTATGCCAGGACACAAGTTCTTCGTGGCACTATATTGCAACAGTGGATGACAAAATGTAATTTTCGTTTGCCAATTGGGTTTCTTGAAAGCGACACTCATTTATTCATACATTTACCGGATAGTCAGTATTCTCTGCTTCTTTATCTCAATTCTCATCTCATATACGAGCAAACGAAAATTTTGTTGAAGCTGTGACTTTAAAAAATGAGGTAAGAAAGATACGTGATTAACTTTTTCACTCATTTGTCGATTTTCATAAAGCTATCGGTCCACATGTGGTCGTTGGAGACAGGTGAAAATTCAAAATAGCACGGCTGAACTCGGTCGATAAAGAGGAGTGGTCGCTGCTGGAACTTTCGATAGTACGGGAAGGCGGTCATTGTAGGGAGAGAGATGGTCGATAGCGTGAGACCACTTGCATACAGTACATGTGCTGATGTATGTATAATTTTCAGAGCATTACTAGATAATAATACACTAGATTACTAGATAATAATTTTGTACATATTTTACATATGCTTCTTTATACACTTAAACATCTACCAAACATTTGGACTTTATAATGTCTTTCCCATAACAACGCTTCTTGCAAAAGATCATACAATAACAGACAGGGATATTAACACGTCGTTTTTGTCCAAAATATACATGTAGAAGCGATACAAATTCAACTCTGAATCAATGATCTGTTGTCTAGATTTTCTTTAATATCGCCACCGATAATAGAATGACATGGCCGTTTCTGTCACCACCGAATGGATAATTAGTAATTCGACATAAATTATCCACCATTCAAAATTCTTCGAATCATTAGTGACAACATACATGCAACTATCAAATGCGCTCTTGATGTCGCCCTCCACAGCATATGAAGAAGGATAATTTATGTTACGCAATAAACGTGGAATTCTATAGGGAGTCGCCGATGCACATTGACTATTTATTTTCAGTCTTAACTCTTCAAGAAAATAAAACAGATACAACAGAAGCATTTCAATATCCTGTCTGAGATTTTCTAATGTCATTGAAATGGCATACGCGTATCAGAAATGCCATTACGATTCATATTAAATCTCTACGATAAAGAGAGCAAGAAAAATATGGTATAAATCAGTCGTATTTCTTGACAGGTCAACAAAAAGATTGCTCACAAAGCGTGGGTGTTAATAAAAATATCAAAAGCGAAATTCGACAAGGGTGATGGAAATGCCTCAACATGATCAAATATCAAAGCAATTATCAAAACATATTTATCCTTATTTAGTGTGGATGACAAAGGCAACGGAGGTAAGAGCAGTAACATCTTATTCTAGAATAATCAATAATGATGATTCTTCTTTAAAAGGGATGCATCTTCAATAAGGCAACGGTCAGTTGGTAAGAAATGTCGTAAAAGACAAAGATAATTATATTGAAGCTTGAAATATGACTGAGATTCTATTTTATTTAAAAAGTCGCGTAGATGATCAGAAGCATCAAATAGATCGCAATAAACAAATAATTGAGCCAAATAACAGGAGGGATGAATCAGTGTTTACAAGGGGGGGGGGGTTAAGAAAAAGTGCATAATTCAATTTTGAAAAAAGGCTTTGAGGAGAAAGACATTTTATCCAACATTGAAATGAAGAACAGTGTCTCAAAAGCGCTGCAAAAAGTACATGTAAATGTCTATATTTCAGCATGCAAGCGATATCGACTTGATTTTTCTGATTCAAGTTGCCAAAAAGGAATGGAATGTCATAATACGGTATGTTCACATAATCATCATCATGATGAGTATAGTTTTTATGAATATATTTCGGTTGTGAAAGACATATATGTGCATTTTCTCATAACATTAGAATGTAAATGTTAGTGATCCCAACAGACAAGGGAATCATCCGCAACTATTTCGAAACGCCTGACTATGTTTCAATATAAGTGTCTCCAACGCACTCTTCATATTTGCAGCATATCGAGGTAACCCTCAACGGCAACTGATGTTCATTCGAAGAAAAGATGCATCCACATCACTATAATTACTTTTTGCAGCGACTTTAGAAGCTCATTTTAGTAGACCGTGTCTTTTTTGTGCTATAAGCTGCATTAACATTCAGGGTTCATGTTTACATTCAAACCAGTCAAAGTTAAGCTCAAACCGCAAATTTTAATAGGATACTTCATTAAGGAAATATAAATAAATGAATAATTTTGAGAAAGCTGACTTACTTCAGATCTATTAGCTATTAGATCTATAGATCTTTAGATCTATTAGCTAGCAGAAGCGGAGACAACAACAAATGTGTTAATTATTTGGATGTAAAAATCAGGATCGAAGATGATGGCCAATACATCACAGAGGTTTACCATAAGGTTGATGAGTTCAGCTTCCCAGTGGTGCTGTATACTTTCCCCGAGAGTAACATGCCTTTGAACACTGGCTTAAACATCTTTGCTGCCCAACTTATCAGGTTCGCCAGGATTTCATCTGATGCTTCCGCCTTCACATCAAGAGCTAAGGGCATTTTTGATATCTTTAAGGGACGGAGTTATAAGAATAATTTGCTGGTTAATTCTTGCATTAAGTCCTTCTCCAAGAATAGGTTCCTCGTTTTTAAGTTTGGTTGTTTTTCGCCCCGCCAGATGCCATCCATCATTGGCATGTTGGGCTAAGAAAACCTCTTCTAGTTTCAAGTGCTTCTTTTTGTCCTAATATATTTCAAAAAAATTTTTATTTTCGGTTAGGTTCTGCTATGTTTCCTCAGGCTTGGAGAGACCTTCCATATCGTACATTCGATATGGTTGGCCTGGCCCCGCCATGTGGTATAGGTTGGAGGTTAGGGGCCGAAACCTTGTTTCATGCAGCCACATGGTTCCTCCCTGATGACTCCATACATAGCAAACTTAATTTTGGTTTTTTAGGTTTCTAATTTTCACTTTTTGTTATTTTTAGTTAGCTTCTCGTCAGGTCCATGACGAACTCTTATTTCAGTTCTTATATGATAAAATTAAATCGTTTATAAGTATTAATTTATTTCCCTTACCGTCTTCAGTTGAGTAGACTTGCCTTTACACGTATTTCAGTACCTGCTCTATACTAGAGTAGGTTACTCTATGTTGTCAGTATTAATTTATATTCATTCGTTCATGACTTTTAATTACCTAATTATTTACAGGACTCTCCACTAGGGTAATTGTTTAACTTTGGCATCTTCCGTTTCCTGGATCCTTCGAATTTTTTTGACCGTGTCGTGTCTTGATTCGATTCCATTTACAGTCAATAGAGTCAGAAGAGGGAGACCGTTAACAGATATCTTTACTCACTTTTTCGCATCGTAGCTACTTTTTATTACGTCCTATTGCGTGCTACTTTTTATCCGTACCTATTTTTTTATTACTGTTTTACATTTGACATCCAATTCTGGAATTTCTATACTCAAAACATCGATATTTTCAAATTCAATGACCGTTAAAGAATTTATTTTATATTCAAGGACGCTCTAGGACCAATTTCACTACCACTTCATTCCAGGACCATACAATTGCATTTCATGACAATGAAAATGTGCATAACACACGGCATGTGAACAACATGCTTAACTAATGATTTGTCGCACTGAACTGCAATTTCTTTTAGAAATGAACAAATTTCTTATGAAATTGCATGATATAGCTATACTGTCTGTACTTTTATGTGCTGCTTGTCATATTCACATTGAGCAATTGATTAAGCAATCAACAAAATTCATATAAAACGAAGAGAGCACGGATGGATGAATTGAAATGTTGTCTATGTATTTGGTCAATTCCTCTACGAGCTAGTAAGTTAATTACGTTTCGCTATTTTTCAATTGTTTCCCTTCAATATAATTAAGTTTCCACTATTTACAGAGTCAAAAACACTTAGGTTTCGATAACGCAATCCTCTACATGTGTGCGAGACAAAAATCGAAAAAAAGTTCCAACATGTATTTCTTGCAAATGTGAAGCACATATTTTAGAAGGGCATGAAATTTCAGGTATATTCCCATCGGAAAAAATGAATCTTCCATCTCCTAATACAACTCAAACTCATCGCGTACATCTTTGATTCTATTATCACAGATATTTCGTATCGTTGATGAGGCCTTCTGGTTCAATGCCTTACTTGCTCCGATTACATGAGATTCAGTAACAAAATTCATATGCAACGAAGAGTGCGCGAATGGATGAATTAAAATGTTGTCCAAGGAAGAGCTGGGATGCGGCTGAATTATCAAATGTTATGAAACAGGAACGTCATGATGTAGTTGGAGATAGTTTACCAATATTTCTGACGCAACTACCACAATCTGGAGTAAGGACAACTAAGCGGCAAAATATGACAGCGAACATTCATTTCTTTAGTGCTTGTTGTAATGTGCCCTGAGATGAACGACAATTTGTAACGCTACATTGAACTGACAAAATTGAAAATTATGAGATGTTTAGCCATAATTTCGCATGATATTATGTATCGTTCAAAACCAAGAGAAAATAAAGGACTGAAAATCTGAAGATTTTCGAGCGATCACTATCTGAAGTAATCAACGCAGATTAATATCAGATGATGCTTTCATATACAGAGCCAAAGCAGAACTTAGATAAACTGCTGCTTTCTTAAGTTTATGCAATTTCACATGTTTTCACTTATTAAACTTCGGTCTCTTTTATGGTTTTAGCTGTCCTAGGGTCGAAAATCTGCTTGTTATTGAAATTCTCTATTGGAATTTTATCCTGATACAAAAATAATAACGAAAAACATCACTAGTACGTACTAAGTGCATGGAAATTGAGTAGGTTATCTGGAAACTGCATTTTGTTTTGTAAGTTCATATCTCATATACATCATTTCTTTATCTTCACGTGGGAAATTTGTTCAATCATCGAAAACTTCTCCAGACTGTGCGACCATTCAGCCTTCAGATTTTCTAAACGAAGGATCTCAGGAGTATACATTTTCAAGTTTACATACAGAGAATTCCTTCATAATCCCTCGGAATATATTTCATTTGATTTGTAACAGAAGCATCGAACAAGTTCACGAACGAGTTTGACCTAATAATGTACCAATTGATATCATCATATAATTTTTCTTACTGCCTCACCGTACCTTCACGTTGACTCGGCTTCGACATTGACAATAAGGAAGAGTGCATTGAATGCCAAAGTCTAATTTTCTGATTTCTTGGTACACTTTTGAATTTCGGCATCAACTTTTGCATGCTCTGCTGTCTTCATTTTCCATGTGAACAGGTCGCATTAATGACGAAAATACATGTAATAAAAAAGTTAGCAGTTTGGCTTGATTGAACTAATGTCTAGAATGATATGTCTGATCGCTTTCTTCAAATTTGTTGTGAACATGTAGACTTAGGAGAGCTATACAATGATACATTGCGCGATTCATACACAGGTGTAAACTGTACAGTTCTTTATTGCTCACAAATTAGTGCAGATGCCAGAATACGTCTTACAACTTCGAATTGATTATTTTAAGTAAAGCTATTATTTAGACAAGATGTTTCAGTATTACACACAATCTTAATTAGATATCATGAAGGACTCCTTTTAGTTTGTCTAAAAGTTCTAATGGTTTAACGTCACTACTCCCCGATACTGGGGGCTTGGACGGTGTTGACTTAGCCAGACTTTAGTCTGGTTGTGTCTTGTGATCTTTTAGTCCGGATGCCCTTCCTGACGACCTATAATGGCACTTTCGGGGCTCATCCTTTGGAACGAAAGATCGCTAGGCCAAGCACTCAAACACTGTGTCACGGAGACCATGGTTTGAATAAAAGTCTGTGAATAATACAAGACGGCTTACGCCTTTTATTCCATTTGCCAGCTATCATTGAAAATTATGTGCAAGAATCACATTTGCGGCATGTGACTAATCCTATGCATCAGCCCCATGGCAGCAACACCATTCCTTTAAAATAAAGGAATTTTGTCTGTGATTTTAAATTAAGACATTTTTGATGTAATTTATGCAAGTGCAGCTCATTAATGACAGCGGTCAAACAAGAAAAGAATAGAATCATAAAATTACACAGCAGTCGACATCTACAAAGTCGAAGTTAGGAAATATTAAATTCAACTGGGAAAGGATTCAACTACAGAAACAGCACGCAAACTTTCATGACATTCTAATAGTCTGTGCATAAATCCATGTCCAAAAATCATAGCGCATTAATTAAATGGCAACTAGATATGAAATGTAATCTTAATGTTCATTTGAATGTGATGCTTGTGACACAATGGTTCGCCCTTGCCACTTTTGCCTCTGTGTTAGAGATTAGAGAGTCCCCGAAAAAAGGGTTATTGACAGCCATGTCCTGCCAGGAATTGAGTCACGAAACGAAAGGGCAACAAAAAGAAACATGGTGAAGTTCAAAGGAAAGTCAAATAGAACTGAGCTGTGCAAAAACTCAATGATATGAGAATCTGATGTATATCCAGCAAATACAGCACTTCAGAGTATAATAACCTGTATTATCCTATCTTATCAATTAAAATTCTGGTGTACTATCAAACTGCATCATCATATTGGCTGCAATATGAATGCATCGTCATGATATGTCCATCCATTATGATTCTACGGATGAATTTCTATATCATAATAATAAATCATGATGATATACACATGTATTAACATTTTAAGCAATGGAAGTTTCCAACTTCCTTCCAGCCAAAAGAGCGAATTTAGAAGCGTCGAAAACAAGCGAGTAATCAATCAAAACAATCTTTTTTCATCCATAACTGAAGGAGGTTGGAAAATTAGCTTAGTTTATCTCCTCATGGATGATAATCTATAATATATCGTATGTATAATATATCTATATATATTTATAATCTATAATCATAATATGGATGCAAAATCCTTCCGGTTAGTGACATTTTCATATCTGAAGTTGCTCATGATTCGTTACAAAGTGAGCTCAGCTCTTAATCCCACTCCACGCAATCCCACAGTGCTGCCCTGTGCAGTGCTGGTGAAGATTTAGATATTCTTCATTTAGGGTAAGGGATGGCATCAGATATTTAAGCACCAATAAATATACAAAAAAAGTAGCTCACATCAAATAATCATAAATGCTATACTAGTATTACATTAGTTCATTTTCAAAAAATGAAATTGCGATGTTAAACTAGCATTGAACTTCACTCAGTGTTACGAATGAAGTTTAGCTGATAAGCTGTTATGAAGTTTGCAAAGATCGGTGTCACAAAATTACCTTTACTCTAGACGCATTTGTGCTGACTTCTGCAGTTTGCTCGCTGCCAGTCTCTTGGAATTCCTACGCAGAAAATGCGGAAGATATTAATCACTTACGCACAAAATTTAGTGGGTTTGCATCGCTGCCCAAAATTATACGAATAAACCAGTAAGCAAGAAATACCAAAATGCCTTAAATAATGTAGCCGAATCGAAAGCGTTACTGTATTAACGCATGTACTGGAGAATCAAAATTACCAACTCTGAGGAGTTAAGTGGAAAATTCTTGAATGCTTCAACAATGATCGATGTTGGAAATACCTCAAAAGGAAGTTCATTCTCGTGCCTGTTGTTCTATGAAAGAAAGATTCCTAGAAATGTCCGGTCCGACAACGAGGATTAGTAATAAAGCATGGATTCGCGAAGTCACTTCCGCTTATGCATCTTATTATCATTCCTTATTGTTATTCATAATTTATTTATCATACCTTCATACCTTATTATTATTCGAAGTCATTGTTATTCCTCTTATGCAGTAAAGGAATCAGGACGTGAGGTAATAGATAAAAGTTCAGAACAGGAGACAGTGATAATAGTGATAGACGAGGGAAAGACAGGAGACTGCTACACGGTGTCCGAGTGATGCCACTTTTAAGTGAGACTAGCATCATCTAGAAAACGACGAAGCATGCCTTAGCTGACTTGAGAGCCGAAGACCTAAGTGTGAAAAGAACTCGACTAGAGGACAGAGCTGAGTATTCTAAAAAAAGGACAGCTGATCAAGCCTGAAGCAGGCACGGGCTCGAAAAAAACTTGTAAGAACTTGGGAAACTTGGGGGAAAGTCGGGCTACTTGGCGAATGAGGATTGATTAGCTTGTAGAGTCAGACACTAAAGAATAGTCAGACAAGCAAAGAAACACTGCTCCTCAGTGGAACGGATGGTCAGCCATAGAAATGGTGGACCACAGCTGAAGTGAGAGCAATGGTCAGTTGTGCAAGAAGTTCAAGAAAAAATATTCTTTGTTTATACTCGGAAGCACATTCGGCGATACACCGCTCTTCCATGTGGCTGAGTTCCATTTATCCCACTCTCATTCTTTCATGCTGAGTGATTAGCAAGAATGCAGTGTACCTTTTTTAAAAGTTTTAGGTTCTACACGCCCTAGATTTGAACACATGTCTCCCGGACGCAGAGCGAACACTCTACCACAAGGCCACTGAGTCGGTCGATGAAATTAATGCATGCGAACGCCAGAAGAGGAGGAACATCACCCAGCGGGAACCGTCCGTCTTCTGGAGCGTAAGGATGTAAAAAGGGATGAGTAAGTGAATGAGAAACATCCTACATTCAATCCATCACCAAGAAGACAGCTCAGCGCATTGGTAGATTCCATCGTGCTAGCAACAATCCTCCACCACGGACTGGAGGATAAATTTTCCGTTCATTGATAAAAGCTATGATCGGCAATGATATCATTTTATTTTTTAATGAAAATATACATAGGCCTACACCGTAAATAGATCTAGTCATACGAATTTTTCGAATTGCACTGATACCATGCTACTTTTGCTGCTCTTAGCAAAGTAATTGAAATTAGATTGCATGCAGTATTGATATATTCCAAATAATGGAAGACCGAAAAAAACAGTTTAGTCATACAAGGCTTCTTGTATATCAAAAGCTAGGTAGGGACTATGGCCTATACATTAAACATCGCAAGTTTTGATTCAAGCTCTATACACTCGAAGTACAAATATGCCTACAATATGCAGTTGGTTAGGCCAACAGTATCTAAAGTGCGAAAAAAGGCTAAAAATATTTAGATTACATTCAAGACTTTAAAAACATCAAGACAGTCTTATTAATGAGTTGTTTGACAATTTGTGTGATAAACAGACTGACAAACAATAGCCTATTGCTTTTCGCTACATGAATCAACCAGTGCCGAAGGACATGGGTAGAACAAACGAAAGATTCTAAATTTGCTTCAATACAAAATGCGAAGAATCTATGATTAGAAAATATAATGGAATAAAAATTTCTTATGATCTCATTTTTCAAAAATAAAATATTTCACTTTCCCTCAGAATGATATCATTTTATCATTGCCGATTTTTGGATAGAGGTCTGTGGCTGTGGGCTGGTAACCTTCTTAAACGAGTTGAGAAATATATCAAGAATCTTACATGGACAGCCGCTGTTCGTCAGACGGGACTTGGCTTTACTTAGTCTCTTCTTCATATATAATCTTAGCAGATGCAGCTACGCATTTGAGTGAATAACCAAACCTTAATATCATCTTCAGAATTCACGCAGAGTAAACGCATATCTTGTGAGCGTTGAACGTCCTTACTACTTGTACACGTGCAAGCACAATGAGTCACTCGAAAAGTTTCATTTGTTTGTGCTTTGGAATAAACTTCCTCAGACAACTTTCTCTGACCAATACAATCTTGATGCTTTCAAGAGTCGTGTGCATAGGTTCGTGATGGAGACAATTTGCCAAGTTTGCAAAATCTGATTTTTCCCTTTAGTTCATTTTAGTAATCTATTTAGTTTGTAACTCCTTGCTTCATTCACAACCCATTACGGAGTTCGGAAGCAAGAAAGTGCAGGTGCTGCAACGTGTTCTTGCTACTTCTAACTTGCTGTCGATTTCATCTACCTATATCAGAATGTAGATGAAAAGGTAGAAGGTAGATGAAATATCATCTACCTTTTAGAATGTACTGTACTTGTATCTATTCATGTCAGAGCTTTTAACATCGATATTTGATTTTTTTAAGTTGTACTGTGTCTCATTCTTTGTAATTATGATTTTCATTCGACGACAAATAAACACCATTATTATTATTGTTATTATCAGTAAAAGATTGAAAATAACTTTCTCCAAATATTTTCAATGATCTCTGACGCGTGAAGGTTAGACAATATCTCTTCAATAGGTCGATGTTGTGATATATTTGAAGAGCTCGAATTAGCATTGAGACTCTTCAAGAACAAGCAACATATCACATTTCGTAAGATTCTAATGGAATTCCTGCCAAATTAAATCCACTGTTTCACAAATGATTTTTTCATATGAATTAGTTTTCATCAACAACATATTCTTTAGCGTCTACTGACTTCACTGAAAAATCAATCTCAAGAGAAATATGCAATATAGAATTATTTTTAGAATAATATGCGCGAAACTCCTTCCCTGACAAATCAGCCATTCTGCTACTTATTAATAAATGTCATCTAAAGAACTCAAGATCTGCGCATGCATAATTAAAAGCGCATTTCTCAAAACAATGCATACAGTCAGCAAGATATTCGCTTGAAACACGGTTAGCGGATGCTTTTGTAACTGACTAACATAACAGATAGACAGGCTTTTTCTCGTGCCAAATCAAATTGCTTGTGCTAGGATATCAAGAATTTTCAACAATGAATGGACGAGGAATTGATCCTGCAAATGACATCAGTCGCACGTAAGCGGTCGTAGCTCAGGTGGCAGAGCGACAGGTTTAGTTCACCGAGGTCGCAGGTTCCAGTCCTACCAGCCGCGCACCCTCTGTATGGCAGTTTGATCTATATTTTATTTCATTTCATTTGTTGTTAATTTCATGATGTCATGAAACGTCTGTGTAGATCATTAAATTAACGATTCTACAATTTTAAAGTTGCATTTTCTCTTCCTTGAACTTTGAAAAGCACGAGAGTTTTGACTCTCTTAAGATGATTTTCAATCGACAAAATGATGGCAATAAAAATGCATTGAAATAATTTACGAAATCCTTCCTCAGTATAAATGTTATTGACAGAAAACTTGACCTGCCACTAGCAAATGTTGCTCAGACGAGAAGATGTGTTTATTCAGCTGGTCATTGCCAATTGCTACAGATAAAATAAAATGCGCTTCTGTGTGGCTCAAATTCATCATTCACATTCTAAAGAACATCTAAAGCTGCGTGTACTACTTTCAAATTAAAATTTGACTATATTCTCAATTA
The DNA here is from genome assembly GCA_907163375.1 of Prostheceraeus crozeri. Lineage (NCBI taxonomy): Eukaryota > Metazoa > Platyhelminthes > Polycladida > Euryleptidae > Prostheceraeus > Prostheceraeus crozeri. The sequence continues at coordinate 133,805 of CAJQUW010003275.1, forward strand.
GCATGATATGCGTCTAGTAGGTAACAACCGAGGAAACTGGCAAAAAATAGAATTTATCAATGCTCTCTATTCATGAGGTTTTTGATAACGATAAAGAGGACAATAGACTCAGGGACGGCGAAGGACGATGAAAGGGGCAGGGGCACCAAATCAGAAGGGCACTTTTGATGCCCTAGTTTTTCGACCATAGTATAGCTATGGAATATATTTCAAAATGCTGCTGACATTGAAAATAAAAATTAGGTGTGCGTAAATCCGTATATATCACATGCCTTATCAGTTGAAAAAGCTTTAAGAAACGGCAGAATTTTCCAGACATTTCCATCAAATTAATCGTAAAGTTTTTAAGCCTACGTATGCAAGCATGTAAGGTGTAGCCATTTAAATATTCCACACATTTAAATAAATTATAGACTTTTTCTTGAAAATTATTGAGATTTCTTTTATCAAACATGCACATGTACAGTAGATTCCAACTTCAAGGCTGAAAGCACAATCTTATGAAAATTGATAATACTATTGAATATTCATAGGCCAATCAAAATACAGTCAGTCAAAACTTTCCAAAAAAATTAATCGTCGTGGTTGGTTTTGAATGAATTGCTTCATGATGTCTTTTGAGTTGAGATTGTCTGTTCTTTGCTCATGGATATTTGGTAGAAGTAAATTGTCATATCCTCTCTGTGACATTCGGCTTCTCATATAAGTCTTTAGTCCTCTCTGGGCTGGAAACGTTCTTTCACCTGACGCAGTAGTAAGTGGTGCAAGTAAGTACCGGATATCGTGTTCATAGATGCAACCTTCTTTACATTCGTAATCTTGCTTCGAACCAACTCTCCAAATATTGCTGGTTGTGCTTCAAATTCTCAAAATCACTATCGTTTTCATATAAACTGATAAAGAAGGGCTGATCAAGTTGCACTTCATTAACCACGGAAACAATTGCTGTAGATTGCATCCCAACATTTTTTGAGTTATCTCAGCAGGTAGATAATTCACAGTCGCTTGACATGTCGCAGACATATCCGTTATCATAAACAAATGAGTTGATTATGCCTTTTATTTCTTTGCTTTATTCATATTGCCTGTCAAGTATGACATAATTACCTCCATCCCACGCTTTGCGGCATCGTTTTCACTTAATTGAATGGGATTGTACTCAACAGATAAAAGTGGAAAATAATAACTCGGCAACTTATCGGCAATCTTTGGCTCTGTCAAATCAATTAGATGTCTGAAACTTTTGAGCATCAATTTAAATTATGGGAAAAGGGCATGAAAAGTGATAATTTTTTAGGGGGGCACCGGTGCCGCCGTGCCTGAATATACTTATCTTAAACTTCAAAAAGAGCTACAAAATTGTCACCTGCTTAGATGTCGCTAATTTTCTAAACAATTTTGTGGTGGGACATGATGATTAAATAAATCGTGACATTTTGAAATCTGACACATTTGCCTATTCGGAAACGAAACAGTAGAACATTGTGACTTCAAAAATAAATAACAACGTTGGTGATGAGAACGATTTTTTATTAAGTGACAATATGACGAGATCGCTTCTGGAATATTCAAGTAGTTCTTGACCGGAGATTTAAATTGATTGTGGCATACGTGATGCACATTCAGTAGGCAGTCCATTCCATGATCACATAGTACATGGATGAGTACATTGCCCTGAGTACACTTAAGTTGGCATCTTGGAATGATGAAGTAATCAAAAGAGGCAGAACGCAGACAATATTGCTTTGGGAGTCACTTACAAATGATAATCTATCACATACATGCGGGCAAGGTTCCACACGATGAATACAATAGTGAAACATCAGAAGGATAGCCAGTTTTGAGGTTGAGAATCGGTGATGTGATGACCAAACCGATGAATGTGGTTTACATGTACTGGACGATAGACGAGTTGAGACACTGATTCAACTCACTTTGGTGGCGATTAATAGCAAAAATATATAAAACTGCTAGATGTACATTTGGAAACATGAAGCAATAAGGATAAAGTGCGATCGATTATGAAATCTAGATAACGGAAAGAGGAAACAGGTCGAATTTGTTATCTCATAAAAAAATAGTTTTCTCATGAAAAGTGGATAAGCGTTTGCTATGCAGCAGCCTAGTCTGTTACATTTAATCAAGTCCCTGCATGAAAATATGCGCGCCTCCATCATGTTTGAAGGAACATTGTCTGAAAGCTTCAAGGTCAACTCATTTGTTAAGCAAGGTTGCGTCTTGGCACCAATCCTGTTCGGCATATTCTTCTCACCTGTATTACACCACGCCGTTAAAAACGTCAAAAAGTTTATTTACGTACTCGGTCCGGCGACTTATTCAACCTTGCTCGTCTCCGTGCGAAAACGAAAACCAAAACGTTCTTGGTGCGTGAACTTCCCTTCGCTGACGATGCAGCTTTAATTTCTCACAGTGCCAATGGACTTCAATCTCTGATGGATGCATTCTCCAGTTCCTGTCAACATTTCTCTCTCGTCCTGAATACCAACACGACTATGACAATACATATTTCGGAACCTAGCGAGCCAATTATAGTCAATGGAACTGAGCTTCAGCAAGTCGATTATTTCTGCTACCTAGGTGGAAATCTAACTGCAACTTCTTGTCTTGATAAAGATTTAAATTGTAGGATTGGTAAAGCAGCCACGGTTTTCCATAGACTACGTACCAGAGCTTGGAACAACAGCCTTCTCAGCGAAAACCAAAAGCAATGTCTACGAAGCCTGTGTCCTTAGTGTTCTCATGTACGAAAGTAAAACTTGGCCATCATACGCATATCAAGAGAAAAGGCTTCACGTTTTCCATTTGCGATGCCTAGGAAGTATCATCCGCGTCTGTTGGGAAGATTAAGATAAGAAATGATTGCATCCTTGAACGCACTGGTTGTGAACCAATGTCAGCTGTTCTCAAAAACAGAAGGTTACGTTGGACACGTGCATCGACTGCCGACTGACCGCCTTCCGAAGGACATACTGCACGGTGAACTTTCATCTCGATGTCGACACATAGGAAGGCCTCTTCTACGTTTCAAGGACGTCATCAAACGGGATCTGAAGCATTTTGGCATCAACAAAGATTACTGGCAACAATTAGCGGAAGACCGTTTCTCTTGGCGCGCTACCGTAAAAGTGGCCAGCAAACGATATCAACAGATATTTGGAAAATGCCCTGACTAGTCATTGCGTAATAGTTGAGTCGGAAAGAGTCAGGTTTTTAAAGATGTTAATTATTATTTTTCTAACGTACAAAATTTTTCGATCGCCATCCAGCAATCATCTTCAGGCACAGGTTCATATCTACATTCCTTCATATCATATCATTGTGTATTACGATATCAACAGACTTTCTGACAGCTTGAATCTATATCTTTGTCTTTGTCCTCATGTACTTTCTTAATGTGTTTTTCAACTGTCTCTCGAAGACGGTCAGCAAAAATAAAAAATATATATAATATTATCATTTTTATTATCAACCTCCATCTTGGCTGGTCGTGATCGTGAGCACCTAATTCCTCGGCTCCAACGCGTTTGAAGTCTTCGATTTCCCTGATGCTTTTTGATTCCTGCTACTTCTTTTAACCTTCCTTGATCTCCGCATAAGTTCTCTGGTCCGCTCCGACTTATTTCTTCTTGCCACGTGGTCAAACCAATGTTTTCTATACATGTAGTTCTCTCGGGATGTCTCTGATGTAAAGACCAAATGGCTTTCTGTTGCTACCATTCGATTTCCTATCAGATAGTTTGACACCACCTATCTACCGCACCATTCGAATCTTCACACACTCAAGCCTCTTTTCATGTAATGAAAGCAACGAAAGCAAAGACATTAATCTAAATGCTAACATGGCCAGAATTCGCTAGAGCCTTGTGATACTTTTAGTCTGGATGCCCTCATTGCTGACTTTCAATCAGCATGGTTGAACACTGGAAAACTCTCTTGTGGGTTTTCAGGTTTAACACGGGCAATGTTTTATTGTAAACGGGATTTTCAGGATTTTGGAAGTTTTATTGATAAGACAGGTTTTCCACAATTTTCCATTTTTATCACTGAATTTTATATTGATGCTACATTGGAAGTAGAAAATATAGTCGAAGTACCTCTCCTGGTGACTTCTCCAATCAGACACGATAAACACTTGATTCAGAGGGAAATATGTACGAAGGGATAGAAATCGCATGGGTCTGAACTATGACATCGACTACAGACGCTGATATATTCCTGGCAAGCCCGATCTTCTTACTTAGCCTTTCTCCACCTAAAGCATCAAGCCATGCTGACAAATTAGGACAGGTTAAGCAAGCGGAATGAAAATTAGTAATTATGAGGGGTATATTTACAAACACGCACTGTTTTCGTTTCATTTCATCGAAGTCATTAGGTGTTATGAACCACCAGATAATATGAACTTACAAATTGATTTTAATAAAGTTTGCACTTCGGAGGATGTGTCATATTTCTTGTACGTGTAAATCGGATGTTAAAACATCTGTTAATTAAAGAATTCCCGAATGACCTCAGTAATGACAATTCTGCTTCCTTGCACATGTATATTCAGACGCCACGATTACCAAGTATACAATGATGCCTCTATGCTTTTTGTTGATTCCTTGGAATTATTTGTGTATTTCGTAGAATTCTGAGAAAATTTTGCCAATTTCTGAAATCTTGTGCAAACCTTAAACACCGATTTACAGTCTATAATGAAATGAACGGTTTAGCCTACAGTTGGCGGACTTGTTTCACGATGTTTTATATGCAGCTAACATTGACCTATAAATTTTAAACACAAGGCATCTTTTTTAATCATCTTGAACTGAAAAAGAAAATTGATTGAGTCTTATTGAATGAATGAATACACGCTAGATGACGTAGTTAGATTTGCTGATGACACAGAAGGGAGCGTTTTACTCACCGTTTGGTAGAACGTTTTTGCTTGCATGCTCAGACCTTCAGATCGTAACACGAGATCATCGATTTTCTCCCCTCGTTCCAGTAATGCCTCCAACGTGTTATGCTGAAAATGGAACAAATAATCGAATTCTTCTGCTTCGTTGAATAAGGACATTTACGCTTGTGTAAACATTAAATACTAACTTGAACAACGTTCGAATCTATTTATATCAACACTTCAATCTCAGCAAAAACAGCATCAACACGCATAGTACAACAGAGATATGCTGAATGGAGCTATACTTGCAGCCCTACACACGCACAAATCTCACCAAATAAGGGTCTGCAATTTATAGTGAGACCGGTGGCTTCTCCCGAAGCGAACAGACTCGAACCCTGGAACTTCATTTCCTCTGTGCCGAGACTGTACTTAGCCGTTATTGCACTATCATGGCGCTGTACTGCATAGACACTATACTATCACCTAATTTAGGTGTGCATCTATATAAAGCTGGAATATAATTTTCCCGATGCCTGCTCGTTGAGAGTGAAAAAATGATGAAGTATTATAGGTTGATCACTCATGCCAATTCATTGCAATCAATTTTCTAATTCAAAATCTTTCGTATTTCTTCTAATAATCGCCCAGTACGGTTGTCGAATTCGCTTCAATTCACAGAGTACGACTAAGAGGATGGGCAATTATTCTAAAGTTTCCTTCGAGTTACACATAAATAACAACATTTGAAATTCATGAATTATTTGCAAACATTGTATGTTATAGCACCGAACTTCATGTGCGTATGCATCACAACGCAAATTCCAGCATTTATGCACAGTAGATAAAAATTCCACAATTATATTAACATCACCGCTTATTTTATATTCCTTCAATTACAAATTCTTATACATACATGCATATCGAATACTTATAATTAAAATGTCAAGCATGAATTATGTTGTAAACCTTGCTACTGATTATTGAATAAAATGTTTGACAGAATTATTTTATTTTATTAGTTTTGAAACAATATTTCGGAATTATGACTCCATTCTCAAGCTATACAAGATGAAGGTACAAAACTCTTTTTATCTTGCATAACTTGAAAATGAAGTCATAACTCTGAAATATTGTTTTAAAAGTAATAAAATAAAATAATTCTATCAAACATTTTATTAAATCATCAGCTGCAAGGCTAACAACATATTTCATAATTGACATAAAATCCCATCAAAATGCTGCTTAAGGAAATTACGTTTTTAATGTCAAGCCTTATTCGTGAAAAACGAACCGTTCCATCTTTCAGAAAGACACAGCGAGACATTCCAAAAATAAATCTAATTGCTAATTGATTTTGTGAATTTATCTTGTCACTTCATCCATTTCAATCGACAAAGGAATTGAGCAATGATATCAGCCAATCACATCTCAGTTTGAATCATTCAGAGTAGAAATGTGCGATAGATAGGCCCAGTGTGATGAGATTAACTGGCTCATACACAATGTAAAAAAGCAACCGCAACTGAAAGTAATAGACGATGGGCAATTTATGAGATTGGTATGAGCGTTCATTAGAGGTAAGCCGATTATACCTTTTCCCAGTCAAATTAGCATAATGTTCAATCAAATTAGCACGCGTGCAGTGAGCGCACGCAGAAGAATCATCATACAGGGTATCGGCAATAAAAATAAAGTCACGGCTTTCATCAAAAGCATTTATGAGACTCTCACGAGCTTCGGCGGATATCCGCATGTACGGCATCGTGCGAAATGATTGGGCATAGAAATAGATTGTTTATCTGAAGTTGGCTAGAATGGAAACTGACTCAAGGTCGCGGCACATCCGGGGGAACCAAGTTGGGGCATGAACCACCAATTAAAGCTTCGATTTACTCATGTGACTGATTCTAACCCAATCATACAGACGTTGGCAGGTGCATCTAAGTGAAAATGCGTGCGATTTATGTGCCGTTATTGTGCATTGCATGAAGCTTAATTTGCATTCTAGAGGTTTTATTGTTGTCAATTTCTATGTGATTGGGTGCTGATAACGCGCTGCGAATATCATTGTAAAGCGTGCTAATTTCATTGAACATAGCAGATGCAGTGGAATTCACATTTAGAATGCGTCACACGGGCGCTAATGTCATTTCTATAAATAGCTAATAATGGGGATGACGCTGAAATAACGTCAGCAATCCTGTGCGCCTCCCTTTCCTCGCGTGCTAATTTGACCGGGAAAAGGTATATTGGATCTATAGTTGGACACATTTTTCAAATACCGTATAGAATAATTGCTTGGTAGGACATCGATGCAATAGTTGAGCTTTCATAAATGATAAGCAAAAAGATAACTCGAACCTTAGTGTTGGAGGATTGGATAAAAGGCTACTTAACTAAAAAAACTTAAAGATAAAATTGTGCTTAACCGAATTGAAATAAAATGCTCTTATCTGACATGTCACAGCAGAGTGGGACTTGTTGCGGATGAAGTAGTAATTGATTTCCGTTTTGAAAGATTGCTGTGAGTGTTGACGTAGGTGGATAAAGAACGCGTTGTTGCGGATGAGATTTGACGGGAAATTTTATGAAACCTTGTTTCGAATTCTTAGTTATCGTCTTGAAAGATTATCCTCCCCTCAGAGAATGTGAATCTAATCAGAGAGATGCTTAAACAATTTCACTTCAACATCGGAAGGGATTTATAGCGAAAATCTGAACTGAATTCTTAGAACAGAAATTGAGCTTCATCTTTGGTACATACTGTTGAAGTAGAAAAACCACAATGGGACATTTCTGTTACAAGTTCGTAAATATAGTTTGATGGTAGTTATTGATCGCTTCATACTTCTTCATAAAAATTATGCTAATTTTTTAAATAACAGCATACATTGAAGAATATTCAAATTTGTCAAACAGGCTTCTAATCCTATCAATCAACTAGTTGATGTTCTTTGTTCTATCAGGTTTCTCAATATAAAGATCGATATGGATGTAGCCCGCTGTCATGACGACGTATTTGGATTCTCATTTACTTGCAAAAATTGATAAGTTGATTGATATCCTAATGTTATCTCGGCAATTTCTCTACTATTCGTAACGCCTACCTGGGATCTTCGAGGCTTCAATCGTTGTGGGTAAGAACCAATACCAAGTACTGGAGGTGTGCACTTGACGCAATCACAGAAATTCCTGGCCACTCTACTAAAAAGATGAAGGAATGTCATATAACAGCTATTTAAGTTGCAAACTAAAAGTAAAAACCTTCAAATTAATTAATTTTAGGTTGTAGTTTAATAGAGAGAAAATCTAAGTGTGAATGGTATAAGCAGGAGACCGAAGATGACCTGGTCAGAAGTGGTGAAGGAAGACCTAAAAGCTGCAAGGCTCCAACCTCAAGACGCGGCCAATCGAGATCTGTGGCGAGCTGCTCTCCGAAAAATGGGAAAATCGTCCAACCCTCCGAGACGAGACAGACAGACGTTAAATGGATAGTGAATGACCTGAACCACATCGTCGACCTGAATTTTCAAACTTGAATTTTCAAACAAAATGCCGGTTCCTTCATAAACTTGCAGCATTCGCTAGTTTATTGTTGCAACACAAATAATCTGTTTTTGATTGTTCATTTATTACCATTTTATTGTCAAATAATTCCCCCTTTAAACAATTATTGTATATGTTATGAAAAAGTCAGTAGTTTTAGACACTTGAGTGAGAAAAGTTGTGAAAAATTAATCCTGGCAGTTTATTTGTATTAAGTTTCCATGTTCCAAATCGGCGATAACCAAGTAAACTGCCATGGCAGCTAATATGGACAAGCACGGCAATAAAGTGGAAAAGAGAATTTCCATATATTGATTGACAAAACAATCTTGTGGCATGTTTCAGAATGCTCTGATTCCTTCAGAGTTGAAGTCAAATCATTTCAAAGCTACTAGCTTGCAATAATTACTTGCACTTACGTCTGACGATTACCATCATTCAGGTGGCGTCCTTTCACAAAAAACGGCCTTATTATTAGAACTTAACTTGATCAGTGAAATTCCGATCTTTGTTGATCCCGGCATTCGAAATTGGTGAAGATCCGGTATCTGATGATTTCAGGACCGATAGTGTCAAAACACTGTGCTTGACCTCGTATAACATCTTGATAATAATGACAAGATCAATTCAACCATTTTGTAACTGATTAATAAACTTAAGCAGGCCAAAATATCAAATAGGTGCTATACCAGATTACTCGCATCATATTTACATGTAAATAAAATCAATTTACGTAGCATGATTATGCTATATTTTATGACATGCAACCACTTCCGTACTTCATGAAAATAGGTTACCGGTATTTTCGGATTCGGGATTGTGAGCTGCATGCACGTATATACCTTGTAGGGGCCTATACACAATTGAATTGATTGCAATGTAAAATGAATTTTTCCTTCTACCGCACTTCAATTTTTGAACATACGTAGTTTGCAGATTTCTCCAAATGATGATTTGCGATGATGCAGGATTTAATCGATGTGTAAAGCGGCAAAATTATGCATGATATACTGAAAGCACTTAAAAACGTCGTAAGTACTTGTAGTGATATCTTTACAAACTACATTCAGAATATATTTTCTACACGCATGATTTTGGAAGTAATTTCTGATTACTTTAAATATAATTTCATCGATTGTCATGCATTCCTGACTGTTCATGAAAGCATGTAAGAAAGAAATTAAGTCCTCTTTTTGTGCAGGTACTATTTCTTCAAAACACATCATAATTAAATGCGCGAAGCGGAGAAAATGTTAAGTTATACAAAAGAACCAATGGAGTATCCCAGAAGAAGATAGCAAAATAAAAGTCAACCAAGAAAAAAGTCAGGTTAGTGTACTTAAAAGATAATAATACAAAATAATGAATATTATATATATATTTGATCTTGTGCTTTTGTAATGCGTTCACCGACTGTAACCATGTGAAGCAATAAAGTTATTATTATCATTATTATTATTCTTTTTTTTTGTTGGTACACGACTCTCACAAGTCGGAACAATGCTCAAGATCTCGGAGTCCTACCAGGACTCAGGGAGGTCAAGAGTTCGCCTGAGTATATAGGCACTGCCAAGCAAGGCGGCCTTCTGCAACTGAGGTACATGGTGGTGTCCGGGGATTTCCTTCAGGTACTTCGTCAACTTTCCTGTGTGTGCTCCAAGTGATCCGATCACAACAGGGATGCACGTTACTTTGATGTTCCACAGCTTCTGTATTTCCATTTTCAGGTCTTGATACTTTGTGATTTTCTCTTTTTCTTTGTTGTTGATGTTCCGGTCTTCGGGTACTGATATGTCGATTATGATGCCAGTCTTCTTCGCTTTGTCCACTATCACTATGTCTGGTCTTCTTGCTGTGATTCTTCTATCAGTCCGTATCTCGAAGTCCCACAAGATCTTCACTGCGCTGTCTTCTATCACTGGCACAGGCACGTGCTGCCAGGGTTCGCGTGATACGGGCAAGTCGTAGTCCATGCATATGCTTCGATGGACTATCCTTGCAACTTCATTGTGCCGGTTGACGTACTCGTTTCCGGCTAGCTTTGAGCAGCCAGTTAGGATGTGAGCGACTGTCTCATCTGTAGCCTTGCACATTCTGTATTTCGGATCTGTGCCTGTTTTTGTTATGTATGTACGTTGAATGCGCTTTCGTGTCCAAGGTTTGGTCCTGGGCTGCGACAAGTAGTGCTTCCGTTTCTATCTTCAACTTGACTGTTTTCAACCAACTATAGCATGCCTTCCCTGATGTTATTTCTTTCATTTGTCGTACATATTGGCCGTGCATTGCTTTGTCTTTCCATTTCTGATACCGCTCTTCCATTCTCTTTTCTTTCCATTCTGCTGTTGTTTCCTCACATTGTCTGTACAGATCACTTGCTTGAGCCACCGCCAGCAGTGGGTCATCGGCAACGTTGTGGAGGTGTTCTGTTAGACTTCGGTTTTCTTGTTCCACTATGTCGGTCAAGTTCTTCAAGCCTCTTCCTCCCCGATCCCGCGGCAAGTAGAGGCGATCCACGTCTGCTCTTGGGTGCAGTTCACCGTACATATTCATGATCTTGCGAGTCTTGCGGTTCAGTTCATCAAGTTCTTGGACTCTTCATTTTACCACTCCCCTTGTGTAGCTGATGACGGGCACTGCGAACGTGTTGATTGCTTCAATCTTGTGCATTGCGTATAGCTTTGATTTCATGACATTCTTCAGCCTTTTCTTGTATTCGGCGATTGCTTGCGCCTTTGCTGCGTCATCGAGGTTGGTGTGGTGCTGTGGGATTCCAAGATACTTGTATCCGTCTTCTTCTTTATTATTATCTTAGCGAGCGGGTGGCACAGTGGTTACTGTCTCTGGCTATGGTCCAGACGTGCCTGGGTTCGAACCCGCTCCCAGTCACTTATTAATTTCGGCCCTTGATGATGGATCCAGTTACCTATTAACTATATAAACACCTATTAATTCCAATATATAATATAACCATAATACTATGTATCAGCCCGACCGGGTGCTTTGGCAAGCGCCTGTAATCCAGCTACTTGGAGGTCTAATAAAGTGGTAACGTGAAGGCTGCATTAATAACTATATATAGGGACCTAAGTAGGGACTACTAACGCCAAATAACCCTTAAGTGCCATACCGGGAGTTCGAAGTGGTGAACTCCTTAATCTCGCTATGCCCGCCCAATACTCAATGAAGAATGGAGAATCAATCAATTGTCATACCGGAACAGGCGTCGCCCGGGTTACCAAGGCCTGCGTTGAATGTTGGGAATCCAGGACGTTCAAGCGGAAGGGCTACTGGAGAGAATGAACATCGTAAACGCTTTCTATTATGTATTATCATTATTATTATTGTTATATATACAATAGCTAATAATGTTAGTCCTAAAAAGGACTGATAGGCGTTCACGACGGTCAACGGGCAATATACTTGTACACTGCTACATACAGAAAATAAAACATAGGGCGCACAGAACAACAAAACTAAATGCATAAGAAAGATGTGAACAGTCCAGAAAGGCCAACAAAAATCAAAAAGAAGGGGCTCATTATGACCACCTAGGTTGCGTTTCGGGTCCTTTAGCATCTTGTACGATCAAAACCTAGCTGGCGGACTCCCGTCGAAATGGCGGACCGCATACACAGCAACACTATCGATAACAAATTCAACCAAAGCCACACAGGATAGACAACTCCTTGGCAGAATGTAAACCAAACTTGAATAAAACAAAAATATGCATATTGAACAATCTCTCCACACGCTTGATAAGTTTACAAGCTTTATAACCACGCTTCACGAAAATATCAAAGGTACTTTTAACTTTAACAATGGCATACTGTAAATGAGAGAAAATTATTAGATACCTTAAAACTTGACTAGTAAATACATTCGCACCGATATGAAGAGGAAGAAGACTTTCCGAAAAAGTAAATATTATAACATTAAAAGAAAATTGCTCCACTTTATGAAAAATGGAGGTGTGCAATCCATCATGATTAACGTTCAACCAAACATCAAGGTATTCAACGGAAGTGTTATTGGCCCCATTTCTCTCTGCTTTTTAAATCAGGGGGATATATTCTAGTTAACAAAGTATGGAAATGTTTATAGTTGAACAAACAGATATCATCTATGCAACGTGTTGTATTCGACAACAGTCTAACTAGTCCAAACTTCTTATCCGAAAACAATGACTTCATAAAAACAAATCAACTGACAACGGACTACAGTTGCCCCCCCCAGAGGTATACCTTTTTCTTGTTTAAGCACTAAACCACCGAAGACAACAAAAACCTCCTCAGTAACAAACTTAATTGCGGCTTTAAACTTTTCCAAACTAAAACAATTATAATTTTTGTATATTTTACAAGCAAAAATGTCCTATTAAAACCAACGCAGAGGAATTTTCTTGATGTGGAGTTGAAAAGTGACTCCAATAATTCAAACAAATGCACAATAATATCATCATGGTTAAGGTTATACGAAGTAGAAAGATAGAAAACTTGTTTTGAAAAGACATAACTATTATTTGCTGTATTAAAAATTCCTCAGTCGATTTTACACTCCAAAAACAACGTAAACCACTTTTCTTTCTTATGGTTTCACGATAAAATTAAAAAAGTCTCTTATCAACGACAGGACTTTATTCAGAGCAATAGACAATTGTGTGCTCGTGCACTTGTATGCTCCAGCTATGAACCTGAACTTATAAGGAGATTTGCGAAACTTAGGGATACAAATCAAATTCGATAACTTTTTACAATCATCAGAACAATTCATGTTAAAAGACTTAATAAAAAGAACAGCACCGTTCTACAACTTCCACAATCTTTTCCGAAGAAACAGAATATGTCATATTGCCCACAAGCGTCGAACTTTTCAAATCGAAGCCTAATTGATATCCTAATGATATCCTGGTTCCTAATTGATATTCATGATCCTAATTCCTAAACATGATATTCATGTTCAACTTTTTACAAATAACGACAAAATTATTAGCTACTTTGTCAACAGGTAAAATAACAAAATGATAATTTACATGGCTAATACTATCATCGTTGAGCGATCTTATCGATGCGAATAAATGTTCACTATACTTCAGCTTTTCAATCCGTTTAGAAATGAGGGCTGTAACTTCCTCTTCCCAAGCATGAAAAGAATCACGATCGATTTTAAACATTCTAGACATTCTATAAACATGGGATTTTACACAGTAAACCAAGTCAGTTTTCACACGATTCCACGGTAAAAAAATGCGGAATGCGAAATTTGGTCCCACGTGACATAACGTTCTAACTTCATCAATCACATTCAAATCACCTGTCATAATATGTCCACAATGGGAGTTGATGAAATTAGATTTATTAGAGCAAATACCAGTAGAAGTTGAAATATTTGTAAAAGCAGCTGTCGACAAACCAGATAAAAAAAATGCTGTAATTGAAAATACGTGAAGATATCGGTTTTACAAGTTTGTAGAAAATTCTAGGAGGGTGAGTGCGTTGAACCTCGCCTGGCAAAAGACGACGAATTCTCTTACTACCAAAGATAGACGGAAGATTCAAAAACTCAATATTTCTACAGTCGTAAGACACAACAATGATAGCTCTTTCGACATCTGCTTTCTTCCTACTACTACTATCATTCATGCTAAAAACATGAGCCAAGAAGGCTGAAATAACAATATGCACATCACCCTTGACACTGGACAAATTCTAGAGCAATTTGCGCAAAGCACTTCTGGGAAGTTTTTGTGAGCAGTAGCAAAAGTCAGCAAAATTATAATTGTTAGACAACATCGCAAAGAATCAAAAAGGACACTGCTATCAGGACACTGCCTCATCAAGTGACATTTGTGAAAAGTCAACACAATCTATGATTTGTACCTTAACATCACAAAAAGAATGTCCGCTACTATCAAAAATGGACGAAATGCAAACGTCAAATGAAGGACGAAATTCGAACCAAAGTTATTTATGAAGATATATACACAAAACACTTGAATGACTGGGAACACTCAAAATACATAGCTATGCAAGGAATCATCAGGAAGGAACCATGTGGTTGCATGAAGCAAGGTTTCGGTCCCAACCTCCGAACTATACCACATGACGGGGTCAGACCGGCCGAACCGGAAAAACAACTAGGAAGTCCTCTCCAGCCTGAGAAAGCATAGCTATGAAACTAAATACAAAGTAAATGTGGACGCATTAAGGATAACAACAGGTAAATTATGCATTCCTATAATGGATGGAATTTTATAGTATGAAGAACCAAATTTGTAGACGAGAAGCCTATTTTTACGCATTGATTTAAAGTATTGTCATAAAATCCCCTATGTCATGGAATTCGAAGCACCCCTCTCCGAATGCTTTGCCAACAACAATTAGCCTGAGACACATGATTTAATGATAACGTAAATGAAAGATGGAATATAATTGATAACAGAAATATAACATGAATACAAATCGAAAAATTGTTGATAATTATCCTGATGTTCTCATGGTGTTCAAAATGATGAGACTAGGTCTGAGTTCGCCAATCTGGAAATCATACGTTGTGGTGATGCACAAGCAAGATGACATATTCACTGTTCGAGGCACTGTCCTTCAAAAGACATAATTTTTATAGCATCGAAGTGAGCTTTGACTAATGATGAGCTCCGGGCGGTTTCCACACATGCAAGTGTATTGAATAGGTGCTGCTTTATAGCTTGCCATTACTTGGTATTTTGAAATTTAATTGTGTCACTACTCCAAAAAGGCACTTTGAACGTTCTAAGAATATTACTTTTTGTGCCAAGATAAATTGCAACTTCTAGCTTTTATATCAATTATGCAATTTTTTAGACATTTTTTCTATTTTACCATCTCTCAGACTTGCTGATTGCTCTGGGATTGCATAACTGGCTTTAAGGATTCCGCACCCCTATGGCACCCTATTTCGTAGTCAAGCCTCAAGTGATAGCCGACCTGTACTCCTTTATAACAAGCTACTTATAAGTGCTGATGCATTTCTTGTCTTTTGTCGTTGAACAAAAATTAATTAATTTACCAATCACCGAGTGACTTGCAAGTTTAGACTAAGTATAGCGGATGATTTACTCCAACTCCGCAATTTAGCGGCAACTCACTCTATGGCTACACGGGCAGCCTAAAGACCGGGTCACTGACCGAGTCATCGAATGGTCTTTGACCCGGTCAGTGACCCGGAACCAAAGTGTGACTTGAATGACCCTAGAACCCGGTTCCATGATGAATGCTTGCTTTTGATGATTGTTCATGATCATGGAAGCTCTGTCATTTTTCTATTAGGATCAATGTTATGCTACATTAATTGACAAACAAAGACAGCGACAGATCTACAACCATGTGGAGTAGCTGCTCGGTAGAATTTTATAACTCACCAGAATAATTTTCGTTTCGTCTAAATCGGACTGCAGTTTCATCATACTGTCAGCTTCTCTAGGATTCTGAAATTGAAAACAACATTGACGTGAAAAATCGTTAGAAACATATCCACACCCACTCCAAATGCGTCTCGTTAACTCGAGACTCATAATCACAGTCATCAGATATGCAGGTGTCTAACAATAGTTGCGAAAGAGAAAATGAGGGAATAACGTAACAATTGTTTACCTGATATCTTTGGAGATATTCCCCTGTTGGTTTGAAATTGGCAGACCTGAAAGATAAAGCAATGGAGACATGAACAGGTGTCTACGAATCACTTGCAGTAGCACATCAATATTCGTAGACTATACTAGAGCATGTGTCAATAGTTGTAGCATTTATTTAATAGATAGCTGAATTTGTATCCCTCTCCAAGAGAAACATAAGCGAGATGAACATTACTGAGCACTTATCGATAATTCAAGTAACAATTCTGAAGCAGACGGAAGAGAGCAAATTGAACGCGACTAGAAGGGAATATTATATCAAATAGAAGCTGTTCCTTGCGAGTGATTAATCTCTCGTTTTGACAAACATTAGACAAATATTCAACTTCATTTCGGATATCCGCTAGTGGGATGAGAAACAACTATGTGTTTCCAAAACTGTGACATTTTCTCTCAATCAATTTTGATTTTCGATATACTTCCACTCATAGATAGAATCGAAACATGATAATCAACTCATTTACTTTAAGTTCTAACACTGATTGTGGTGTATTTATGATGGGTTAGGATTTCTGAATGACAATATGTATTTGCGGTCTCCGGGTTTCGAAGGATTCAGAATCAAACAATCTCATATATGAAAAGTGAAATTATGAATGTGAATTTTCGCATATGTTGCTGAAAACAATTGCACTCTGATTAAAACTGAAGTTGTTAGATCAACCGCTGATTCTCAGCGAAGCAACGGCAAATGTAGGATCCAATTAAAAAATCCAACAATTCCGTCCAGTTCTTACAGGAAACTTCGAAAACTAAGTCTTAGTATTTTGGAAAATTAACAAACAATTTCAAATAATGTACAACATGACACAAATGCACAACTTAACGAAATTTTTACAGAAATTAAGTTAGTCTATTAGAAGATTGTATAGATCCCTTTTACCAAGTAAGCCATGTAAAGACAAATTTTACCGGAAAGCATAAATGGGCTACCGGCAAGTATAAACTGATAAATTCGGTTTCTCGAAACCGATCACATTTTAGGTTCATCAGCAGGAAAAGCAACCAGTTTTGTATTTTGGGGCCCTGGTTGACGAACCCCCTTTGTTCAACAGTGGACACTGTCACGTAATAAACACAACGATCGAAAAGTTCTTTGCATGGAGGAACACCAGATTTCAGAATTACAGTGCTTCAATAGGATATGTGCGGCAACACGACGCACAAGTAAATATTCTCAATAAAATAATCTTAAAAAATGTTCTAAAACATCAAATCAAATTGAAATCCTTTTTGTTTATGTTTCGTGCATGTCGGTGGTTTCTTCATCGGCGACACTGTCGTTTTGCCGTTTAGTGACGCTAAAAACTTTCTCTTAAAGGCAGTACAAGTAAAAAGCTTTCTGATTTTTGTTTCCAATGTTTTATCCCCCGGGTAGGATACCGCACAACGCTACACATTAGGGCAATTTACACTTTCTCCTTCTTCATTACACACTGCTAAAATCTTTTGAAAAATCTTCAGTATGTTGCCAGTCTCTATATGTTCGCATATTGGTTCGAAATTTATAATCCGATAATATCATTACGAGTCTAGAACCAAACATTGACTAAATGTTATCATACGTGTTTATAAAGGAGTGAACATCATAAATCATTTCCTAAGTATAGTCAATCATTAAATTGGACAAATTATGAAAATTTACTGCTTGAAAATCAGCAATTACGTTACATGCAAATTTTCAATAATCAATTAAAAAATATTATTTATGACATACATCATATAGGAGCCGTGCAACAACTATTTAATTTCTTTATTCGACTATTTAAACAGTTCAGCCGCAATCGGTTCCGTAATCGCCCAGTAACTCCCTTTTTATGTAGTAAACTCTTTCAACTGATCTTTTCAAGCGGTACATGATACACAGCAAAAAGTTTTAATTTTCATACATTCGATAACAGCGATGATTTCGGTCAAGTCCTCGGAGCATCTACGAACATGCAGTGTACGATGAGTAGCTAGAGTCGAATGTCAAAGTAGATTTTGCAGTCTTTGCACATCATTTTTCCTACTGCTCTTTCTGACAGTGGGACAACAAAAGATGGTGGACAAGACAGTCATAGTGTTGCCTGCCAACTATTCACTACCCCTGTAATTGAGCTTTAAGATGTAATAAATTCAAAAGACGACAAGTTCACTTTCTCAGTGAATTCCACTCACGAGTGAGTAGAGTTGTTTACTATCGAATCTAATTGCGACCTTGACTCTGCATCTCGTGAGTTATACTAACTTACTGCATCAATGAATGAAATGATTAAATTTCTTGGCTTTGCAATTTTATTGGTAATCATTCGTAAGCCAAAAATAAATACGATTGGAATACTGACATACAAACACCAATCCTCTGCGATCTTTTGAACATGTATACTGCCCTTAATGAGGGATGAAATAATTAACCGCACTCACAGCAGTTAGATTAGAATTTGAATCGTAGCATGCTGAATGATGTGATATGGATATCATTGAGCACATTACATAGCGTTTCATTTGGCGCACGCGACAAAGATTTCATATTGACGAGGTATGCACGCAAACGCAAGCGATAATGAAATTGATGACTTTCATCTCGATTTCTCGTAAATTCAAGCTTGCAGTTATACAAGTACGTTGTGGAATTACTGAAAATTATTTTTCATGTATTTAGTTTCAGAAATGCGTGTATTGTACACATGTATCAGAACCAAAATGATGTTCGAACGTATTTGCGTACAAGAATTGACTTTCCGCTGAAAATTCGGCGATTGCGTAATCATCTTTGCTAATCCCTCACTCCCCCATAATTGCTGCACATAGTGCTCAATTACGATTTGCACCACGCAAAACATGCGCCAGAAAAAAATTTAAATATCTAATTTTATGTAATGTCACTCGTGCAATACTTCCTCAGAAATTGAAGAAAAGTCATAGTTAGAGAAATGAAAATTCCAATATTTTCTAAAATTCAAAGGAATTCAAGGTTCTCCCGACATTTTCATGCATTTTCAAAGAGCTAGTGAAACATGTGTAATGTCTAATCGTTAAAGACCTCTAAACTGAAATAATAGGGTGCAGAATCCCGGCGTTTTCTTAACATTTTATACTTTCCCTAACTCAATCAAGACACGGAACCATGGCAACAAGGACGGAGTTAAACATCCTATGTGCTCATGGTATCCACACCAAGACAGTTACAACACAATATTGAGAGTTTTGGCACCTCCTCAGAACGCAGACTGAAACCGTTTACATGCACCTACTCTGCATCAAAACGCGGCCCTTAACCACCTCAACGATTCTTCTACTTCAGCTAGTGAGGTACAAAACACCAGACATACGAAAGACGAATACATCATGCGTTCTATACACGGCATGATAACGAATATAAGAATCTACCTATGATATCAATTCAGCTGAAAGCACGCGCTGATCGACTGCAATATCAGTTAATCTGATTAGTGAAATTTTGAAAATAGTTTGTCATAATGGAGTAGAAACGACAAGAAATTGATGAGGCATGAGGATCTTTTATAAAGTCCTTTCATTCAGTGTATTTGTGAATAAACATAATCGCGTTTTATGCATTTAAGAAATTATACGTGGATAAAGAAAAATCTACAAAATCAAAACGGGGTTGCCAATATAGAGATAAACAAACAAAATATGCGTGCTGGTTCACATTTACATTTACAATCAAGCAGAAGATTTGGAGTAGTCTAAATATGAACGATAAATGATATTTCATTCGCATAGAAACTATGAACATAAGTGCATATCATGCTTTCTTCAGACAACACATTAACTCACTTTTCAGGAAGACGAGGCCATTCATGGGCGGGATATTCTTTCGAAAAATCTTCCAGAAGCTGAAAACAAATTTGTTTTTATCATAAACGAGAGGAGGAATTTTGAAAGTATGAGGTCATGCATGATATGAATATGAATAACTGTTAAATGAATACTAAGCTTTTATTGCATGTGAATGAAGCACAATGTGACATAATCTAACTAAATTCCTTTGAAACAATCTTGCACCAATAATGTGACATACAACATTTCAGAAACAATTAGGTTTTGGTCAGAACCTAAAAGTTTTGGCAGCAACGACAAGTTTTTCCGGACCAATTACGCATTCTGTGTTCCAGAACCGATCGGGCATGACAACACATCAAAGCCACTAGTTTTCTCGAATTCGCAATTCTTACTTCCGAAAACCGATAATCAGTCTTCATTGATATTCTTACACCAATTCGTGAAAACACATCTCATTTTCTGGAATTTCATGCAGAATGCATGTTTTCAGCGACCATGTACAAGTTAACAAATTTTTAAGTTACCTTGAAAGTCCATTTCAATGTGCAGTAATACCTTCCAGATTGTCAATAACATCAAATGACAAATAATGGATAGCTCTTCTCATTAATAACTCGATACAGTACAGGTAGCAAGCATACCTTCACAAAAAATTGGAAATTCACTCATTTCATGCAAAAAGTAAAAACTCGAGATACTGAAGTGAAGGTAATGAAGGCCTGATAAATAATTGAAGTCAGCAGACGGTTCAAGCAATTTGGCTGGTTCTTTGCTTGCAAACTTTATTGTTTAGCCGTTGACGGCTATCTTAAATCACTCGACATTTATTAGAGGGGCTCAACAACAAGGAAAACAATTGAAATTTGTTTCACCCATTCTGAAGGCGCCACTAGCAATAAATAACTAGCGCTACATCTTGCTTCAACTCCAGAAAAGCTACTATAACGCGCCATATTGAACAATATTCCTCTGTAATTTGAGTGCTCCCTTGGTAATGACAGCACAGTTTCCGTCACAGCCTGTGAAATTCAAAAGACGTATTTCAAACACTTGGCTGTTGGGCATCATTTATGCTTCGATGCTTTAATAATACATTGTCTGTCATAGTAAAATCTACGAGAATTCACTTTTCCATCTTGTGTAGATATTTTATTGCTTCGTAATCTAATTTAGTGAAAAATAATTAGCAAATCATAAAATCAGACGACGTAAATTATCGCAATATTCTCACGAATATCCTGTCTCTCATATTTGTCGCACATAAACACGCCATGTATAATTCGGGTATTCACATTTTCAGCCTTCAAATAAGCTGTACACATTCGAATCTTTTAACTTATTTCTTGGCCAGAGGGCACTCACTCACTCCACGATTTATCGTCCATTTCCATAGTCTTTCGAGTGTTGGACGTCGGCAAGCGTCGGTCAGGTCTGACGGCGGTTATCCACGCGTTCCGATCTGGAACGTCAATACGCCCATGGTCTAGCGCCTTGAAATCGGCTCGTATGTTGTCGCACCACCACTGCTTCTGTCGTCCTCTTGGCTTGCGTCCTACCTCCAAGTGCATCAGTTTCTTTGGCCAGGAGTCCTCTTGCATTCTTTGCACATGACCATACCAGCGGAGTCTTCCCCATTGAGTGACAAATTCCAGTGGATGGATGCCGAACCGTCTCCTGAGATGCGTAGGAGGAACCCGATCAGCCAGCCGTTTTGAACAGACCCACCTGATCATCGCATTGTCACTGCGGCTCAAACGATTGAGGCCCTCCATAGTGATTGGGCACGTCTCAATGTCATAAATCACCACACTTTGCACACACATGTTGAAGACATTGTCTCAACTTCGGAAGGAAATGCTGCTGTTCGTAAGAATGGGAAGGAGCTTTCGAAAATTCTTCCACACACATATAATTCTTGTCGTCACAGCGTCACTGCAGCCACCCGCTTGATCAAGCATGTCTCCGAGATAACAAAACTGTGGAGCAGGTTCATACTGATCCTGGCCAATCTGAACATGGGTAGTTGTTACTTTCGGGGGACGGATATCACCACAGCATTTTCTGCATTTGAAGTTGGTATCAGCTCTCAATGTTCCCGCAATCCCTGAGCATTTGTGATGAATCCATCTCTTGCGGCCGACACAGTAGATCGAGTTTCTCCCTACACCCCGTCTGCAAACGCCACAAGAAAATCTGTCAGTGTCCTTTGGTGCTCGATAATCTTGTTATGCTCAGTGCATGACCTTGGTCTTGTTGAGGTTAACCCGAAGACTGTGTGACTTAAGACCATCTTTCCAGGCGGTGTATCTTTGCTCTAGGCACTCCAGTGGATCCGCCGAAATAACCAAGTCATCTGCAAGAGTTCATGCGGACAACCTGTTCGAAATTCGCGAGAAAGTGCTTCACAAAAAGAAGGGGGCTCAAAACCGATCCTTGATGTGCGCCTGTTGTAACCTCGAATTCAGAACTGAGACCACCCCTTATTCTGACCTTAGATCTTGTGTGTCGGTACATGGCTTGTACAGTCCGAATTATCCATTCCTAAATACTAATTACCCTCACTGCCCACCACAACACCTCTCTCGGCACCCTATCAAACGCTGTCTCCACATCAACAAAGATGAAATACAGCTCCTTTCGCTTTTCAATATGCTTTTCTTGTAGCTGTCGCAAAATGAAAATCGCATCTGTTACCGCTCGTCCCGGCATGAAGCCAAACAGCATTCAGTCAATTGACACCTTCAGGTCAAACTATAAAAATCGCCTCATCATGAAATTGAATCTTAAGTTTTCTACAAAGAACAGGTGACTGTGATTAATAATAATGAATCATGGATAATGAGAAACAAGCGTTTCTGACGATTCCTATGATGGATAGTATTGCTCGTCGACATTGGTAGATTTGATGATAGAAGAAATTGTGATATATCATTCATTTACCGTTACAATATACCACAATACTACATATCATTTACAATATTTATCATAAAAGTGGATGCAGAAATATGTAATGTGTATCACATGTGCTGTATTCATACAAATGCGGCCGGATGATTCTTCGGAGGACACCATTGTAAATTCGCAAGTATATATCCATCGCTTGCAGACGAAATTAAAAAATTGTACTCTGACGTGTTAGAGTACATTATTTACCTTAGCATTACAATTGTATCGAAACTCTGGCATAACTACTCTAGCTGGGTGACTTGTAAGAGCCGAGAAGAAAATCACAACAATTTTCAGATATATATTTCCTTATGGAAGTTATACAGCGCAGGAACATGTAAATCACAACACTGATGTCCGCTCTTGAGAAGAGTAGACGAACATGTTGTGGTGTTACTATTCTTTCAATTTCGCTTTCGTATCTCAATAAAGTGCACGGTATGTATTCGAAAATGTCACTGCTTTACAATATAAATTTCAAAATTTTTAAAAACGAAATAGATTGTTTCAATGAACATTATGTTTTAGCAAAGATGCTAATTCTCAGGTGATGACATCATCAATTGCATTTAATACAAGGAAAACTAAATTAATGCCGCAACTTAATCATGCACACTAGTGCAGATATTACGAAATGACAATTTTCATCGAACTGATACCATTAAATCCATGCACTGACGGTATGAGTTCTTGAAGTTAAATTCAAAGAATGGCTAAGATGGCCTCATTTCACTCATGGAAACAATAATCGAAGTTGACAATTTAATTTCAAGATTACACATTTGAAACTAATCGGTAAAATACTATTACCACACTCAGTTTTTTTATAATTTAAAGGAGACTTTTTACAATCCCTTGTTCTTAATAGAACAACAATTAAGTTGCAGGTTCAGCTTTTTTCAATGATATCTTCTAATTGAAATAAAGTCTCTCCTCTGCCATAGAACTAACTCTCACCGTCTAATGTCTGATTGAAAACTAACACAGAGAGGGAGAAAGTCCTATAATCCCGTGGCACTCCGAATGTCAAGGGATAAATTTAAATCGGTATAAATTAATCTTAAAAAAGTATAAATTAATAAATACCCAATGTTGATTTTTGATTTTTTTCTTCTGAAGCATTTCAAGGCAAGTCTATTTCAAACCCTTCATGTACTGCATGGATCACTGTGCGCATTGTCGATGGCACAAGAGACTTTAATTGCTTTGTACAGTAGAACCTCCATATTACGGAGTCCGTCGGGACTGCGCATTAGTGTCCGCATTTTAGAGGTGTCCGCAATATGGAGTTACCGGTGATGATACGAACATTATTCGGGACTGAGCTTAACTGTCCGTAATACGGAGGTGTCCGCTGTATAGAATGTCCGCAATAGGAGGTTCCACTGTACTTACTGCACATCTTTCTCAGATCCAAACTGAATATATAGGGCTTGTGGTTTCTAAGAGAATAGATTTAACTTGAAATCTGTAATACAAGATAAATAAGACCGAAATATTAATAAATGCTGTCTAGAAAAGCGGCGTGTCGAAGAAAAAGCACTGTTGAACAAAACAATTATATCAGTCATTTTACATGAACTGATATAATCCCTACTCCTAAACCACTGAAGACAATCCGTATAGGACACAAAGAATTCCTAAATACTGCCATTTGTATCAAATTGAGATATTGATTGAAGTCAGAGGACATATAATAAGCGCAAAAACCCAGATTACTGCTAACTGCGTCTGAAATAAAACTATCGACTGAATTTTAATATCAATCAATTTTCTGCTTTATTAAGACGTGTTGCTGCACACAAAAAGCCTATCGCGATATTTAAAGGGAGTACCTTTCCGGAAGCTGAGCAATCTTCCTTATCTGCTGTCACCATTGCATTAGAATCACTCAAAATGGAAAACTCCTGCAGCGTTCAGAAAGCAAACAGTGACATTGTCTATAAATTCATTTAAACAAATAATAGAAAATCTGAATCACATTTTGATTTGCATATAGATGCTCTGCAATATTTCAAATCATTTCGGCAGCTTATTTTGCGAAGATTCACATGAATTAAATTACTTTTATTTGGCATTGAAATCAAATCCAGTGTCAGACGAGGGTTTGGTTATTCAGATAATATGAAATTCTAGCTATTGCATGTTGATTCAATAAGGTTCAGTTGTTTTTTCCTTGCCACAAAGAATTCAGAACATGTCATAAAATTCACTTCATCTAATATAACCGTCAGCGTAAAGGCAGAAACATCAACGCAAAGACTATATAAATGCAAAACATTTCATAAATAAAGCAATCTACTTACATCTACGAAATGAGGATTAATAAATATCAGATTTTTCTTAGTTTTAGAACAATTTTTATGCCTTTTGTGTCTTACTCTATTTTTGATTGTTCTTACAATGCTAATGATTTGGCAATTCAAAAATGACAATTCTCTACAGTATAAAATTCTTAAACTGAAACGTTTGTAAAAAATCGTCTAATTCGGTCCAACTTTGAATGTGACATGAATTTTTCCGCATTGCGTTGGCGAGACCAATTTAGCATAAAAGCGAAGTAAAATTCTAGTTTCGTTACATCTTTGCTGTCCAAAAGCAAGAACGCATTTCAAATTGGAGTAATTCACGAAAATTCTGATTCAGTCTAATGAACTCAGACTTTGACGACAGTTTACCTACGAAGGATTGATTTCATAAGCACATGAAGCAATTAGCTGAGTAAAAAGTTCTGTGTGTTTTTGCTAAAACGAGCTTTAAAGTTTCTACATTTGAAAAATGAAGAGATTTACAATATCCCTACCATGATTTTTTTTATTAAGATGATGAATTTTGAAAAAGATGATGGCAGTTCAAGTGCGAGCTGGTCAATGAAGAAGACGAGAAACAATCGTATTGCAGTATTCCGACGATGCTTCGATTTTAAAGCACTTCGACATAGGCAAAGTCGTCTCAATTAAACATACCTTGGTCAAAAGCGTCTGGCCAACACGCTGAGGATATTCTTGATCCGAAATGACCACTCCGGAGAGATTGTCTGGGCGGACGTAGACGTGGCACAAGCATTCTGAAAACAACCAAGCTTTCGTTAGTGCATCTTTATGTTTTAGTATTATACACAGGGCTGAAGCCTAAGTGAATCCGTTGAAATCACAAATCAGGATTCTTTTCATCAAACGAAGTCTATAATTTTAAGTCAACATAAATTATCATAATTATTATTATAAGTCTTTATCAACATTTAAAAGGAGCTACATTTTAAGTTTTTCTCATATTGATTTGCATGGATCGCATTTAGCAGTAGAGAAGTCATCAACCAGATGGGTTTATACAGTCGCTTAAGAGATTTTGTGGATATTCCGGGAGAATTTCGATAATTTCGACCATGCTTGCCATCATGTTTTGCTTGTGTGTGTGTGCTGCAACACCAAGTAGTGTTACAAAAAGTAAGTGATTTACCGCCTTGAATGTACCATCTGCAATAAATTTTACATTGTCGAAACTTCAAAAACAGAATGATCTCGTATAAATGAATATACTAGTAAATCTTCATCTGCATTTTACCAACATGTGCAGCACATCCATTACAACAATCCAGAATCATCGATAAAGTGGACCATACTTGCGACTGAAAGAAACAACGCAAAACCAAAGTCAAAGGAATTCCTGTTAATCAGACAAGAATGTAATTCAATTAATTGATGTTCAGGTGAATCTCTTCTGCCTTTTGTAGTATAGGAGCTTTTCATAACGTCTACATATTATTTTTTGTTTGTAATTTTTTCATGTATGCATATCTTTAATATTTTATATGTCTATTAACTCTTATTCTACATCCATTTTTTGTCATGATTCCTATTCTCTTCATGTTCAGCTCAATTGTTCCAAGAAATATCTTGCAACATTTATTGGTGCATAGTTCATTCCTAGAGAGCAGTTCCAGATATTTGAAATTTAATAGTAAGCACAAGCATTGCATGAATATTTCAATTGCTCTGTTAAAGGTCTTTGAAACGTTGGAAACTCCAAAGTATTTTTCATTCCGCAGAAAGCCAGAGGCGGTTGTTCAGTCATAGATGGGTTTATAATTAGTATCATGCTATGCCTATTAAATATGCATTTCTTAATGTATTAATGATACAGATAATAATAAAGCGCTCATTTCATAGCAGATCATTATTCATGACAGCAAATTGCATGTGACTACGTAAACGAGTACACAGAAGAAAATAAAAAATTACAGAATAACCACTTATGGTATATTGACCATACGTCTTGGTATTTCATTTTGGTTGATGAAATACATTGCGATGGGCCCCGGAGGATGCAGCGCTGAAAAATCCATCATAAATTCATCATCGTGTCATGTTACTTAGAGATATGGTAATTTCTATGAGTTAAAACGAAGTTTGCATCATGATTCAGACATGGAAGTGTTTCAATTCAGGAAGAATTACTAGACTTAGGGGTTATTTGCAAGCATTGTACGGCAGTCAATTGGAGATAAGTAGGCCTAGATAATTTGGGGAAAGTTAATTGAAACCCAATATTAGTAATTGCATTGATAATTAACAGGAAATGATCACCTCATCGGTTTTGGGCTAACAGTATATTAATTCTAGAATTACACAATTGAATGAAATGAAATTAAAACCAAAGCAAATAATATGTGAATAAATGAATGTGTCGGAATCGAAGCATCTCTAGTAGGGTTTACAATCCCGGGATCTCGACCCTATTTCAGAGATTAAAAATCCCGGGATTACGTCTTCGAGATCTCGAGGTATTTCGAGATATTTGAAAGATTGGCCCTGAGTTCCTTCTAAGTGACATAGTTAAGAGAGTCAATGGCTTTTTTGAGAATGCATCTAAATTTTTTATGTTCCAAGTTTGATAAATTGCCAATGTGCTGTATTTGCCGAGCCAGCTGGTTAAGCCTCGTTCACACGATGACACTAGTGTCGTGACATTAGTGCCGAGGAGCAGCGCGAAATCTGGGCTAAATCAATGCCGTGACACAAACCGTTCAGACGCTTAATAAACAGTGTTGTGACACTGCTACTACAGTCCGTTTCATAAAAAGTGGATCATCCTAAAATCTGACTAAATAAAACATAAGCATGATACAGAAAGCATTTTTCATGTTATTTCATGTCTCTAATATATTTACATGTCCTTATATAATCTGATAAGCTATGATACAGTAACGGTTCTTAAGAAGCTAATATTTTGTGGCCCTACCCTTATTGTCAATGACATTACCAATTCGTCTAGGCATTGATTCGATGATATCGTTGATTTTTGAATGATCTAACTTTCTCCACTCTCTTTTTAACAGTGACGTAAGTTGTGATACGCCATCTGTAGGTAGCAGTGAACGACGAACGTTACGTTTTAGAATACTCCATACATTTTCTATGGGATTCAGGTCAGGAGAACGAGCTGGCCAAGATAATGTCCTATGCCCTAATTGAGACTTGCATAAGTTGACTCTACTACTCCTGTGACACGTTTTGCGTGGACGGCCAGAGCCTTCTTTACAACAGAGTCGAAAATCATCATTATGCCATCGATGCACATTTGTGTAAGGGACATTTAGTCGCTTGCTTGTAGCTCGCAAAGAAAACCCTAGTTTTAGCAAGGCTGACACTTTGCCTTTTGTGAATGCGATCTCGTTATTGTTCATTTGTGCTTTGTATTGTTTTCAACCGGTAAGAGATAGATTTCTAGCTGAAAGCAATCAGGAGTGCTGCCAATACCACCGCAACGAAGTCAGGAAGCTATGGAACATGAAGTCCAGTTAATCACATGTAGCAGTTACATTATTGTTGATGAATAATGGTGCTATACTGGCTCTGATTGACCGATTTTCTTTATTTTTGTTTTGCTTGATAGCTTTTGGCTTGTAGAACAACATATTACATAACAAAGGAAACAAGTGTAATTTCATAAGAGTGAGGTATGATTTTGTGTAACATTGCTAAATGAAGATCAAATTATCTACTACTTTTTTATCTATAACAGGAAAACAACTCAATATTCATGCTTGAAATTTCCAACAATGATATTAGTGAGCACAACTGACATATCTTCCAAATTTCAGAGAAATTCGTTCAAGTTTGGCGGAGTTAGACAAAGTTGAAGTTAAGGCGATGTTTAAGGGTGATCCATTTTTTATGAAACAATCTGTAGTATTCATGGACGTCGCTATATTGGTGGCCTGGACATGAAGGTTGCGATTTCCGAATGAGCGTGTCTACAAGATGGGGGCTAGCTTGCAGCGTTTAGATTTGGCCGTTGTGGCTGAGGCAATCTTGTCTGGCAGCCTCATCACACAATCTTTCATACAGGCAAACACAATAGCAGAGGATGTGGTGTGAGTCAGCAAATATATCAAATAGACGGTAAGGTTTATCGATCGACTCGAGTCAGCGCACACAATAAGACTGCACAGCGATTAGCTACATTCCTCCTGCTTCCATCAACCTCGCGCTATAGTTCATGACGATTCCTCAGAACAAGTGCCGTGAGTGAATCGCTATTCGCTGCAAACGATTAAAACATTAATTTGTGCACAGTGATGGGTCGAACATGCTCTGTATTCGGCTGTCGAACAGGATACAAGTCTGAATCAAAGGACCCAAATGTCACTATTCATGTCTTTCCGTCGAACGATGATTCTCTTCTCAACGAATGGCTTCGTCGAATAGAACGAAAAGATTTCAAACCTTCGAAAAATACTGGAGTTTGTTCTAAACATTTCATCGCCGACGACTTTGTGAATACCTCTCAGGATAGCAATGTACACAGAAAACGTGATTCCACCGGTCTGCAAAAACGTTATCTGAAACCGGATGCTATACCCTCCATATTTCCTTCGAAACGCGGACATTTTCCTACTGCAGTGCCGACAAGACGATCCGGGAACGCCACATCAACTGCTCGACTACGAAATGAAGCTGAGGGCTTGGAGAACATGTACGACGAATTTATCAACAGTGATAAATTACATAATTTTGAAGATCTCAAGTCCCGAGCAAAACTGGATTCAAATATCTGTGCTTTTACAAGTGAGTGGGGAAAAGTAGAGACCGATCATATTCTTCAATTCAATTCATTCTTCAATATTCTTGATCGTAGTAACGAAGACAAATGTAGTATTTTGACTTCATTGCAAATAGACAACAGCCTCAATGTTAAAGTTTTTTCAGGTGATGTCTTGATACCTCATTCTGTGTTCAATAATTTGATAGAATCAGATAAAAAGATCGTCAGGTATTCACAGTTTGAGAATTTAATTCCGTTTGTTAAGTCTTTGTCGGAGTCTTCTGAAAGTCAAATGAGTCATGTTTTACAAAAGAAATAGAAATTGTCATAGAGAAATTAATGGATTGTTCTCGTAGTAATTTCTTAGAAGAGACTGTGATTAAACGCTTGGAATTTCTTTGTGATCAATTGAAGCTTTTAGCTCTCTTTCACAACAACAAGTATTCTTTGCGGTATTCTCCGAAGATCGTCACAATTTCGTATCTGTTGTATTTTACCAGTCCTAAATGCTATCAATTGCTCAGATCCTCCGAGCTTATGATTTTTCCGTCAGTGCGCCTTCTACAGTCAATAACCAGGAAATTTTCTCAACGTGAGATGAATAAATACTTATCTGCTCGTATATCAGATCTGAACCAATTTCAGAGATACGTCATTTTGATAATCGATGAAATTTACGTCTCCCAATCGGCCGAGTTGGTAGGTGTCAAGATATTCGGCTTAGCAAATGATGCGAATAGTTTAGCCCGAACGGCAGTGGTATCTATGATTTCCTCTTACCGCGATGTAGTTAACATCACTCCAGTTCATAATTTGAATGCTGAAAAGCTTCATGAGTTGTATGTCTCAGTTATCAATCAGGTACAGTCAGTAGGATTTCAAGTCGTTTGTGTTAGTGTAGACAAACCACACCGTCAATCGAAAGTTGATGGGTCTTTTGAGCGGAGATCAATGCTTTGCTACTGGTCGCTGTTCGATCGAAAACCCACATTTCCCTAATCAACCTATTTTTCTTTGTTTTGACACGACTCATAACATTAAAAATATATTTAACAATTGGGAAAAGAAAGGTACTTTCAAGTTCACGAACTCAAGGCCAGCAGAATTCAAGCATCTGCTTGAGATTTGCATGTCAGAAATTGGGAAACCCATAAAATTTGCACCACACCTGAAACTCAATATTTTTACACCATCATCGATACAGAGGTGCTCTACAAGATATGCATCTGCAATTTTCAATGAAAAATCTTATGCTGCTCTTCAGTATTTTGCCACTCCTGACAATGAATACAAGGATACGGCAGTATTCTTGAACAGGATTGTTAACATGTGGAAAATCTTGAACGTTCGCTCACCAAATGTTGGTAAGGCCAAAAGAGATAGTTTTAGAGATCCTTTGACCTCCTCTTCCGATTGGAAACTTGAATATTTGAGAGAGATGAGATCATTCTTTATCCAATGGCAAAATGTGCCTTCCGCGAACTCCTTGTCGAAAGAAACTTTCTTCGCTCGGATACTATCGCTGAAATCACTCTGTGAACTGAGCGAATTCCTGTTGAATCACTGTGGTTTCAATTATGTGCTCCTCGGTCAAATTTCTTCTGATAATTTAGAAGAGAGGTTTGGTTGGCTTCGCCAAATTTCAGGCGGGAATTATTATATTTCAATCCGCCAACTTATCGAGAACGAAAAAAAAATCAAGTGCTATCCTTAATGAAATTCAATAACCTCTCTCATTTAAATGACGTTGACGTTGAGGTAGCAAGTAATGCACTGACGACCCTTCAACTCTTCAGCTCTGCAATAGTTTATTAAAGCCAGATGAAATGATTGCACCCTCCGAAGATGAAAAGAATTCCATTTATTTTGTTGCCGGATTCATAGCTCGGTCTGTTTTGAATAGAACTAAATGTAACTCGTGTCGCCTTCTGTTAGTACGTGATGACTCTGCTGAAAACATGGTTTTAGAAACAGACATGCGTTTCACACAAGAAGTTAATCGAGGAGGCCTACTTCACCCTACTTGCCTATGTTATGACATATGTATTTTGGCTTGGAAACTATCTAAACATCTGTTGTCAAATAAACTACTCCATGAGCTTTTTTTTGAAGACCAATAACCAAAGAAGTGTGTTTCTAGAGGTTTTCGAAAATTTTGCGTCAGAGTCAGATCAAGTGTTTATTAGAGTGTGAACATTTTCATTCCTTTGCAAAGTATATTGTCACTTCTTTCTTTCATTGTGTATACAAAAACTTCGTAAAAGAAATCTCAGTCAGTCGATCTGATCAATCCAAAATCATGAAATTGTCATCTTCTCGTATTGCCATATAAATAAAGTTGCATCATTTCGATGAATGTTTGCCGTTTCCATTTGTATCTGTAGATTCGTATAAGTAGTGAAAACTGTGCCCTACTTGCGAGGGATAGGTACATGGATAGGTACATGTAAAGTTTAGTGTTATCAATAGGTACATGGATAGGTACATGGATAGGTACATGTATAATTTAGTTATCGATAGGCACATGGATAGGTACATGTATAATTCAGTGTTATGAATGGGAACTTGTATGAGATCTATTTTACTGGATAGGTACATGTGTTTGGTACACTGAGTTGAGTACACTGTGTTTCGGAACGTCTATGATCGAACTTGTGTGGTTTGGTTCTGAGCACTTGGGTACGTACCGATAGACGTCCGTTGTTTGATTTTGAATGGGTTTGCTCAATTGCGACTATTGTGACTATTGCAACCATTGTAATCAAGATGACACATTGATTTTCCTTTTACGTAGACAAACTATGCTATAAATATGAGATAGTTTTTTGATGACATACATAATGATGACTAGTATCCCAACGTCGTGGGTTGTCGCAAGAGACCTTGGATATTCGTTCAAAGCCATAGAAACTGTAACAAATCTCAGTGAAAATATCAACGCTGGTGATTTAGTTGATCGACTAATGGATCTAGATGAGCATGCTATGAATCACAATTTGGATCGTAGGTGGATAGAGGATTTCTCCATGCTACACTGCAATGATAGTGAAATTAGGAGGATCAAATTGGAACGATATGGAAAGAAGGAGACATCTGACAGTGTTTTAATAAAAAGTTCTCCCAATAAAAGTGACTTCAGAAGGAAATTAGAACAAGAGACATTTAAATTATTATGTGAACGGAACTGCGTTAAATGTTTTAAACAGGAACGATCCCTTCTCTTTTTGCCATGTTCTCATAGCGTTATGTGTTCTACATGTTATGTACCCTTTGAAACTTCATCTTGTCCCCTTTGTGATGAAGAAATATCTTCAACAGTCACTGTATATCGTGCATGATGAGTCATCATGCAGGTCTGTGATTGGTCACTATTGTGTCTTTGTGTGACTTTTCTATATAAGGAGGACATTGTACCGTTCTATTTCAAGCATAATTTGAGGCTAATACAATGTCAATCAGCATGTCGTTCACTACCAACATTCCCATTTCAATAATTTACCGAAGTCAACTCTTCACCGGCAATATATTTTATTCTGCCGTGAATATAACTGGCTATAAAGCGGATTTGGTGGATCTGATGGAGGAAATAGTGAAGTATTTCCGCTGCGGAGAGGACGTTGTGGTGCAGAGAATGCTAATGAGAGTCGTGAACAACGCTCTTACACGAGTTGCAAGATTCTGGCTCAATGAAGTATTTCGCCCACTAGCTCAAACGGAGATTGTACCGGAATACTCTCGCTGTTGGTGCAGCAGTATCCAACGGAAACTCAACACATGTCTCCATGACATTATCACCTCCAGCTACTATGACGAGAAGGGTGAGAAATGCAAACTGGACTTGTTCAGTGGACCGCCATCAGTAAGCATCAATGTGGCTGCTCAAGGACATTCTGAGGTAATCAGTTTGCGGGCATACTATGCCAATATTTTAAAGACTTTCCATTTAAAGCCTTGCTGTATGTGCTGTCCTATTTCAAAACATCTAATGAAAGACATTGAGCAGCTCATAACTGCTACAAATGAGACTCTAGCCGATGTGAGTGTATATCAGTTTCCCTCTACAACTTGTTAAGTGTTTTATGTAATTTTATACGTACCAGCAACAAACTCTGTGTGAATGCTTGTAAACTTTTGTGTATAATGTTGTAAGTACTAAGCAAAAATTGTAATTGTATTATCTATTTCCATATTAGAATAAAAATGTCTGTAAAACGGAAGGCATCTTCTCGTCAATCGAAACGGTCCTTCAAACCTTCAAGTCAGTTTAAAAAGGCGTTGCGAAAGTTAAACAGGATACATGATAATAAGAAGAAGTGTAAATTGATTCAAAATTCAAGTGATGATTTCATTCGTGATTTAGCTTTTGCAATACACAAATGTCTACCTATTTACAAGCCTCTATTGAATGCTGGCTCTTTGAATAGCATAAAAAAGTTTTCAAATCCAAGGAGTAGTGATAAGAAAAGGCGAAACTTAATTCAGCGCGGTGGTGGTGGGTTTCTAAGTATGTTAAATGATATTGGAAACAGTATTAATGGTGTAATCAATAGTCCGCTTGGAAGGATTGCAGCAACTGCTGCAATGTTAATATAAGGTTAGCGAATCATAAAGTGACACGTCATCACTTTGATTGATGAGTCATATATAGGTGTATATAAGGAAGACGCTTTAATGATATTTTACCACTTTCAAGTGACAATTCATTTGCGCTGGTTGAAAGCTCCGAATTAGTACTTGTTGAAACATGACTCAGAAAATGTATACAATCAGAGAGGAAGGTGACGCTTTTGAGCAAGATCTCTTGAAGCTTCGTCCGACACGAAAGGTGCAAGGGATTGGAAATACATTCTACTTTCAAACCTTGAATTATGGTGATGATGGCTTTTATCTTCAAGTTCCATTCTTCCACAGTAATGGTATGTCTACATCAGGGTATAGCAATATGAGACAAATGCGAGTGACTTTTCCAAAATGGCAACAGGTGATTCTTAAAACTATTGACTCTTTCGCGAAAGAATGTGTTGAGCTGCCTGAAAGTGCTCCCACTCATTGGAGAAAGGCATTAGAGGAAGGAGTTGGTTATAAGGAATTGCCGGAATTCGATACACTGTTTTTAAAACTATCGGATCATTTTCAAGCATTCGATCTCTTTACAAACGCGATGGAATGTGAGGATCTCAAACGGGGCCGCTATATGGGCTTAGTGCACGTTACCGGACTTTATATTGGTTCACATGGTTCGACTGGTAAAGTCGCATCTTTACAAATGAAGGTTCTTCAACTAGTCTATGAACCACTACCAATTGATAAATGTTTAATTAACATTGATAAGACTGCTTCAAGTGATGGGAAGGAAGAGAGCAAAAAGCGAGGGCGGAAATCTAAAGATGGGAATCCTAAATTGAAGTTGAAGCGCCAAGATGCTGACTTGAAAACTTTCTATAATCCTAATTGTGATGAGGAAACACAAATGTTTTAATTTGTAAATGTTTTAATTTGTAAATGTAACTTGAAAGTTTCTATTCTGAATGTAAATAAACTTGATCTGGAACATGTGTCTGTTTTGTTGTTCTAAGCAAAATTAGCGGGATGATGAGTTTAATGTTAAAGACAGTAGTGAAGTACTGTATGGAATTATAAGATGACAGATTTTCGTCTATTCACTGATCGCACAATGTGTGTCGCTGGACCAAGTCAGTCCGGTAAAACTACATTTGTAACTGAATTGCTACAATATAGAAATGAAATGTTTAACAAGGAAATTAAGAGAGTCAAATGGTATTATGGAATATTTCAACCACAACTACATTCTGCACTTCGTCAGAAAGGTTATGAGGTGAAGCAAGGGTTGCCATCAACTGAGGATATCAAAGCAGGTGACTTACTAGTATTAGATGATCTATTACGAGAAAGCAAATCTTCAAAGGATGTAACTGAAATGTTCATTCAAACTGCACATCATAGGGAAGCTTTTATTATCTACATCACCCAAAACATCTTCGATGGAGGGAAAGAGCAAAGAACTAGAAGTTTGAATACACATTATTTGGCAATATTTAAAAATCCAAGAGATAGCAGTCAGATACATCATCTCAGTAGACAGATATTACCTCAACAACCTAAAGTACTTTCAAAAATATATGAAGATGTAACAAAGAAACCACATGGTTATCTATTTATTGATCTAACCCAGGAATGTCCGGAACGACTTCGATTTCGAACAAATATCATACCTAATTCCGCTGAACCAATGACAGTTTTCTCGGTTCACAGTTAGTTTTAAGCAATGTACTTTGTTGCCTTATTATTTTCAAACATGTCGTATTCAAAGATGGTAGTCATTCCTCAAGAGGAGTATGTACAATTGACTACATTACAAAGTGCACAGGAAGTCAAAAATATAGATCAACCTATTACGAATCAACTTAAGGAACTAACACAAAAGGATATGGAAATTCAGAAGATTAAGGATCCCTATCGACGAATGCAGTTAGCAGCTGAAAACATTGACGAGAGGCGACAGATTCGTGACAAGTTGCGACGATTTATAACCTTGTCAACACCTCGACCATATCGTGTGCGCGCTGAGCGATTATTTGACTTCATTGATCCACATGTGAAGTTCAATGAGAGAGGGGAGATAATAGATGAAACAACTGGTGATGTTATTAGAAATAGTCACATAGATGACCTTCTACAATATGCTGTCAGAGATGTAAGGCGAAAACTAGGTGCACCACAAGGGTGGTCATATTTTCAGAAAATTTTATCTGATCAAAATGTACCTCACAATATTATTGGAGGACCGACTGTGAATGAATTGGATAAGGGTCACTTACAAGATGGATCAAAGAGTAAAACACCCACGATGGCGGTCAAGCGAGAGCTTGCAGATCCCGATGATCTGCAACCAAAAAGAGCTACTAGGCGCTCAATGCGTGTTGCGAAGGAGTATAGTAAATATTAAGCAAATATGAATTAAGCCTTGCCTCTCTCATATCATGTCGTTACAAAAATTTTGCTGTTGTTTGAAATCTGCGCTCGAAGGTAAAGCAGAAGAGGGCATAGAGGTTGATATCAATTGTGTTAGCAGTTGCTGTGCGAGTAATACGCGTGCAAATCAGAACAAAGACGATGAGTACAGCAGTGAAACTCAGAAAGATTTATTACGACTTAAATCATCCCGCAAGTTTCAGTCGTCCGGAGGTTCTAGCTCGTGCAGCAGGTGTGGGAATAGAGAAAGTCAAGAAGTGGTTGAGGAGTCAACCGACTTACACTCTTCACAAAAATGCGAGAAAGCGGTTTCCAACAAGAAAATATGTTGTTAACAATATAGATAGTCAATGGCAAGCGGACTTGGCTGACATGCAACAGATATCACAGTACAATGATGGCTATAAATACATCTTAACCGTAATAGATATTTTATCTCGCTATGCTTGGGCACGTGCGCTGAAATCTAAACGAGGACCAGAAGTTGAAGCGGCTTTTCAGAGCATTTTCGATGAGGGGCGTGTTCCGCAAAGAATACAGACCGATCAAGGGAAGGAATTCGAAAACTCTCATGTTCGAAGTCTCCTTAAAAGTCATAATGTGGAATTGTTTAGTGTCAAAAGTGCTTATAAAGCTGCCATGGTTGAGAGGTTCAATCGCACACTGAAGACAAAAATATGGCGCTATTTCACTGCAAAAAATACACATGTTTGGGTAGGTGAGCTGCAGAAATTTGTTAAGAATTACAATGAAAGCTACCATCGAATCATTAAGATGAAACCAGTTGATGTTACCCCAGATAATGCGATGGATGTATGGCTTCGATTGTATGATAAGAAAGCGAAAAACATTTCCAATGAAAAGAAAATTAATGTTGGTGATAGAGTTCGGATTTCAAAGGTTAAGTCTACATTTGAGAAGGGGTATCTACCTAATTGGACTGAAGAAGAGTTTTTTGTGGATGAAGTAAATACAAAATTTAGACCCACCATGTATAAATTAATAGATTACCATGGCAATCCAATTGAAGGAAAATTTTACTCTTATGAATTGCAAGTAGTAGACAGAAGTGAAGAGGTGTATATGATTGATAAAATAATTAGGAGGAAAGGTCATGGCAATCAAAGGAAATATCTAGTTAAATGGAAAGGATATCCTGATTCATTCAATAGCTGGATAACGCACCAGGATCTACAAAATGTGGAGATGGGAGACACTCGTAACTTTTAAGCTAATATAGCATGTGACTTCTTCCATATATGAGTTTAACATGTCTACTAACTTCAATATCATTCTTCCAAGCAATAGCAACCCCAAGATATTCCCAAGTAACAAACCATCTCTATACTCTGTTGAATTCGCTAATCCAATTACTCTGCATGGACCCCATGAAGTTGCTCTAACTGAAATTACTTATTACAACGATATCAGTTTGCTAAAGAACAACTATTTTGAATTACATAAAGAAGTGCGAGAGAAGGATGATTGCTTTCGCATATTTCAAAATAGTCTACATGGTACATGGGCTTTTCATCATCTAACTTTACATCCTTTTTCAACATCTTTACCATCTGTCCAAAACATGATTAAAATTCAAAAGGCATTTGCAACGTCAACTTTTGATTCTAAGGTTCCCACAATGAGCTTGCAAGATACAGAAAAGGAAATCGGTAGAATGTTTGAACGAATAAATGATCTCTTCAAGCTGACTTTGAATAAATTCTACAAACCAGTCATAAAGGGGTCAACAAAATTGATGAAGGAAGGGAAGCATGTTCTTCTTGTATTAGGTAAGGATTTGAGTCATACTTTTGGGTATTCCAGAACAACTTTCTCATCAAGGTATTGGTACAATGGACGTGGGTGGAATTCGGAGAGGAAAGTCACTGATTTTCAATGTAGAATTGTGCCATTGTATGCATTACAAAAAAGGAGCATCCGAGTAAAAAATAAATTTGAGGTCATTAGAAGTGTTGAAGACTTTGCAAGAAAGTTTCAAGGATCAGTGCCAGAAACGTTAATGACTTGTGAATATAAGAAAGAGAAAGTAACTTTATTTACTGTTGAAACGGAGGCAGAATTTATTGTTTTTACTAAAAAGACACCATTGGAAAAGTCTGAGTCCGCTGTTATTGAATTCGGATCTGAAATGATTGGGATGTTTAAGGGCCTTGAAAGCGCACCTTGGTTGACAGAATTAAATGATACATTCAAGGTTCAATTGTCCTCTTCTAAACTCAAAGCATCAACAAATGCTTCATGGGATATCCACGTATACAGCGAAGACATATCGGGTGATGAATTGTCTACTTCCAGTGAACTTGTAAAAAGAGTTAATTTGAACATTGAAAGCTTGAAAACGCCATCTGAATTGTGTACAAAGTTAAATGAGTTTGGTGTAGATTACCTTGATGCAGATGAATATCACTTTTCTTATGACCCACATAAGAAACGCATGATTCTAAAGGTAGGGAAGAACTCTCTTATCAAGCTGGATAGCGTGTTAACGACCACATTGGGATTCTCAAAATCAACTATTTATGAAGGCACATCAATAGGCGATACAGCCCCATCACTAGAGCGTGATATAAGTAACTTATACGTCTATTGTAACATTATTGAATATACAAGGGTTGGCGACATTGAGGCCCCACTTCTGCGCACATTTCCTCTCTCATCCGTAAGGAAGCAACTAATCAATCGAGAATTTTTTAACACAATGTATCTACCAATCAGCCGAAATTTCATCAATAGAATTGACATATCAATTCATGATGACGCAGGAGAAGT
Source organism: Prostheceraeus crozeri (assembly GCA_907163375.1). Lineage (NCBI taxonomy): Eukaryota > Metazoa > Platyhelminthes > Polycladida > Euryleptidae > Prostheceraeus > Prostheceraeus crozeri. The sequence goes on from CAJQUW010003275.1 coordinate 173,494, forward strand.
AGTACCGTTCTGTGGTGGTGTTACTGTTTTGACCCTACATATTAGGTCACGAGAATAAGGCTTTACGCTATTGTGACTTCCATAGTTATTCAATAGTCATAATGACAGGCATTTACAGTAGACCATCATATCAGAGCGGTTATCCCGTGTTTGTTGGAGGTAGACGACAAGTTGGAGGAGGCATATTTGGTGCACTAAGACGTATGGTTCTTCCAACACTCAAAAAGTATGGCGTACCAATCATGAAGCGTGTTGGAAGCAGGGCTTTAGATTTTGGTGCAAATGTTGCAGCTGATGCGCTTCAAGGTGAGGATATCGGTGAATCTATGAAAATGCGCGCGCAGCAATCTGCCATAGACGCATTAGATGATTTAACAAAGACGAGACGTACAGTTCGGAAGAAGCGTAGGAAGTCAAGACAAGTTGGATCAGGCCGAGTTACTAAGCAAAGACGCAGGAAAAGTAAAAAGCCGACTAGAGCAGCACGTTCTAAATCTAGACGTCGAGTGAAAACAAGAAAGCGCAAACGAAATTCCACAGCTACTAGAAACAAGTCAAAACGAAGGAAGACAACATATTTGTAGAGCTAATACGATGCAGAGTATCAATTCGGCTTTGTGTTTCTTCGATTCTCCCCCTCATCAGACAGACATCATCTCCTCAACAATTGTAGACATAGTCCCCACAACAAATATCGATGGTAACCAGCAGCCTATTCAGTTTGATATACCTGCCAATCCTCAAGATTATATTGACTGTCAATCCATTGATTTAGAGTTGTGTATACAAATTAAGAAGACTGATGGTACAAATATCGATTCATCCAAGGATAAAGTGGGATTAGCAAATCTTCCTATTGCCAGTCTGTTCTCAGATGTGTATCTAATATTGAATGACAAACAGATTGAAGGAGGGGATCGAGCATATCCATATGGAGCATATATACATACAATGACTCAATTTCAAAAGCAAGCTAAACAGTCACACTTGCAAGTTTCTGGGTGGTATGATGATCAGCAAGGGAAATTTGATGATGTCTCAAATACAGGGTTGAAAAGACGAATGGATTTAACAGCGGATTCAAAGGAATTATACTTGAAAGGACCCGTCTATCTTGATTTCCTTCGTCAATCTAGATATCTGCTATCACAGGTTAAAATGCAAATAAAATTTATTCGTGCAAATCCTGAGTTCGCGTTAATGGCTTTTGGAGCTACAAACTATCAAGTCAACATAAGTAATGCCGTGCTCAATGTAAGGCGAGTAACAATGAACCCGTCAGTCATCAACGAGCATGCGACAGGATTGAGGAAAAACAATGCAATATATCCAGTTAATCACAGTGTGTTGACAAACTTCACAATTGGTGCGGGATCATCCTCACATGCCTACCCAAATCTTTTTCCCACTGCAATGCCAAAGGCGGTGTATATCACATTTGTGGAAAATGAGGCATTCATTGGTGCTTTTGAAAAGAATCCATTCAATTTCCAACACTTTAATGTTAGCAAACTAGCACTCTATCAGGATGGGAAATTTGTATCTTGCAAAGCATATGAGCCTAATTTCAAAGATGGCAAATTCGCACGTGAATATGGTTCTATTTTCACCGCCCTCAACATGTTTAATACAGACGATTCAAATGGAATTACAATGGATATGTACAAGAATGGCTACTTCTTCATTATGTACAACCTCACAGCAGATGCAGATCTAGGTGGTGAAAGCGTAGGAGTTACAAAGCCTGGAAATCTACGACTGGAGGTATCATTTGAGTCACCTTTGAAGAAAACAATTACTTGTCTCATTTATGCTATCTATGATAGCAAAGTTGAGATAACAAGAATGAGAGACGTGACTGTCAGCTATCAGAGATGAGTAACTTAAGCAACATAGAAATCTTGAGGAAAATGAGGAAAGCTCATCCCTACTCCAAGACAATATTTCTCAATGTCTTTTCTAGAGATAATTTACCTGATTCAATTCCTTTCTATCCTTGTTCACTTATCATCAATACGGATACCAACAATCTTCCCGGAAAACATTGGATTGCTGTATACATCAATCGTTATAAAGTTGCCGAATATTTTGACTCTCTTAATCAACCTCGTTTACATGATATCGCATTATGGATGAACAGGTTCTCCTGGACTGTTAGGAAAGTGACATCGTTCCCACTTCAAAGTAATACATCTCTAATGTGCGGTGGCTATGTACTCTATTTTGTCAACGAGAGACCATTGAAAAATAACTGTAAAAGTGCTTTAGAACTATTTTCAAAAAACTGTGATAAAAATGATGTAATTCTTACTAAATATGTTGAAACAGTTTTGAAATAAAGTTTTATGTTGTATCATTAACTTGCTCTCTTTTTTCCAAAACAAGGGTTTATAAGGAAAACAAAAACATGCTCATATTTCATTATCTATTCACATATATACAAAAACATGTTCATATTTCATTATCTATCCACATATATACAAAATCTACAATTTGGTTTTCATGAAACATTTTTTCAAATCACATATGATGGGAGGCACATCACTTATGTCTTTAATGCCGGTTATCACAATCTTTCCATTATGGAACACATGAACATGATATGGATGCCAGTTAGTCAATTGAGCTGCTGGAAATAACTCCACTTCATAAGTTAGATTATGTGATGATGTAACTTTACGGAAATCATAGTGATAGTGTAATTCACATAACACGGTCATTGTCTTCACTTTCCAATCAGATAATGAATCACCAAGTAAATGTTCCAAAGTTAAGTGTAGATATGAGAGATCACCCTCCATGACCCTTCCAATACATTGGATTGTTCCATTTGGAAAGAATAGGATAGTGAGAGATCTATCCTTCCTCTGAATCCTCCATGTTAACATTGAGGGTCTTCCAAGATGTAAGCTCGTTGTCGGCTTCAATTTGCGTTTTATCAGTAACCATTGTTTTCGGTTGGGTATATTCCTCTCGATCTCTTGTAGATTGAGTTTTGACTTTGCTTTTGTAGTTAACATCCGATTTACAACTTCCAACCGTTTGATGTCCTCCATCTTTAATGAATGACGTTATCTGTGGTAGTATCTCCCTTGTAAAGGTTTCCCATGTGACGTCACTGAAACGAAAAAATCGATATTCAACATCTTCACGTTTTGGTGAACAGACGTATAGTTTGACTGATGAATCACACTTTATCCATACCTTGTCATCGAGAGGAATCTTGATCCGAGTCTTATGGTTGTCAATGAGATCCGCAAAGTCTTTCAGTGAAGGCAATGAGTCAATACTAATGCAAACGCCACGATGTTTTCGATCACTATTTGCTATTGAATGACGAAATGCTATTCTTTTAGAATTTGTTATGTGAACGTTTTGAACGTCACTAAGTTTCCATGTTCTAATGTAATGAGGCATGTTCCGAAAGCTATGTTTCAAATTTAGGTTTAATGTTTGCCTAAAGTTTGTTATTTTATTAGCTCAACATATCGGAATGATGTTGAGTACAAATTCTTCACATATTCATTCACATTAGGACTACCTATTTATTAGTAATCATTTCTACATATCGGAAAGATGTAGAAATTTCAATTTTAGTAAGACTACTTATGTATTAGTAAGTGTTGCTACATGTCGGAAGATGCAGCAATCGCAAGATCTATTACAAGTGGAATATTATATTGTTTTTATTTAGACTTATTCTACATCACCTGTGACAGGAAGGCATCTCCTTCTCTTCGACGGTGGGGGAAGACCTAGGCTGTAGTGTCCATATGGTAATGATAAATTTTTATCCAGCCAACAGCGCTTATCCTCCCAAAGTGAAAGACCTCGCTTCCTAAATGATTTTGTGCTAACTATGTGATTTTTTGAATTTATAATTGTCATATCTTCAGTTGTATCATTCTCACTATAATAGACACTCCTATAGTCATCATGTTTCAATTTTTTAACTGCTGCTCTCTGAATTCCTTTTGCACGTTTGATGCTATGATTCGTAGAGTCTAGATATTTCATTGAATACATTTTCGGTTTTAGTAGGATCATTTCCTCAAGCAACTTTCCAGCACACTCATCCTTAAAACAACCTAATCTAGCTTTGTTTGTAGTTGAGTATAGTCGGTGATGACTATCATAGTTTGAAGAGTCAAACTTTTCACCGAAGTATAGAAGTATATCTTCCAGACGGACAGATGGTGATGTGTATAAACATAGGAAGAAACTGTCGGTATCACCTCCACAAAGCCGCGTTCTATTTATCAGTGGACACCCTTTTAGATCATTGTAATATAATTGATACATTTCCAACTTACTATAGTCAAGTACTGCTTGACCAACATATATTAATTTATTTAAAACTATTGAAGGTTTGTACATTTCCATACCAACCAGATCTTCATCAAATATTTTGTGTTGAACATAGAGAGGATGATTTGACAATTTCAGTAGTTGTTTCTCATTGTTGACTAGTTTAAATTTTTTCCTTCTCCTTACATTTTCCATTGTTTTACCATATAAAGAATTATTTTTCAATTTGTAGAATGACTTTTCGAAGTCAGTGTTTGATTGAGCCCTCTTTTGAGAGTTCATATCAATGTATGTTTTTAACCAAGGCTTTTGTGTGAATTTTATGCCACTATGAATCTTCTTGATTCTCATGCCCATGGTCAAGTAAAATTTTAAAATTGAGTAGTGGACTACATAATTTTCCCTATCAAATTGATGGAGCAGAAGTTTCTTGATAGAAGAAAAATGTGTATTTGGTCTTACTTTTTCATATAGATTTTTCATATAGTGTGAAAACATTCTCTTTTCAATCATCTGCATTTCTGGAGCTAATGGGAAATCGGCAGTGTCATCATGAATGGCTGCAGGATACTCTAAATCTAAATCAAAAATGTAGCCGATTTCACCATCATCATCTATATTTTGAACATTTTCTTCATTTAAAAAATTATCTAATTCACTTTCATTCAACCATTTGAAATTTGAGTGGGGTAGATTTCTACTGAGTGAAGAACCATAAAGGTTATTAACATCTAAGTAGGTCAAATGTCGACTTTCATGTGTATTATTTCCTAATTCTTCAATGCGTGCACGCGCTCGGTGAATGTTGGTGAAAGTCATACCCCCTCTAATTCCTCGTTCAAATAGATTGTACATATTTTCATCTTGTATGTAGTGTGGGGGATCATTGGAAGAGAAATTTAGTGCTGAGGTAAAGCTAAGATGTGGGAGACTGACAAAATGTACAGGGTCGACTTCATCCTCACGTTGACTCAATGCTCTAAACACTTCAAATATGTCTGCCAACAATAAAACATCTAACTTCAGATATGCCAGCATGTAATCACCAAATGTGCTACAATTAAATTCAATCCACGCCTTGTTAGCGTGTTCATATTCACTATCGGAACAGTGCTCACGAGTAAGATCATTATAGAATTCAAATTGTGGTGGTAGACAGTCTTCCGTCAACGTGTTTAAGTTTTTGAAGTATGAATATGGAAACACTCCCTTCTGATATAAAACATTATCACTTAATTGTGGAAATTCTACCCTTAATGTCTCTACATGCTCATACGTTTGCAAGCCCTTGGCTAATTCACTCAAGGATGCACTTAGAAATTGATATGAGTCTAAGAATTTTAGTTTAAAGTATACTGTCTTCCCTTTGTATTCATTTACAGGGACACTGGCGGATAAAGTTATATATTTTTCAGCAGTTGCTGCTACAACATCTAATTTCCAAGACTTCATTCTTCCAATCGCTTTATAGCAAACGATGTGGCTATCATAATTTTTAAAATTGTGGAAAAATATGGGGAGCTCCCGTCTGTTAAGTCTTAACCGGAGATTGCATTTCCTACATAATGTTTGCCTATATCGTCCGGTGATATGATCATGATCACGAACTTTTATGACTTCATCGCTGAATTTTGATTTACATTTGTTGCAACATTCTGCATTCTCGTGGCGTGCTTTTTCATCCGCTGACAGTGACATTGGCTGCCTAGTTGTTGCACATTGGTTGTCATATAAGTCTTGGGCTACAGTTTCTAAGTGGTGCAAGAAACTAATAATGCAATTTTCTCCCTCAAAGAGGTAATACTTGTTTTCAAATTTTGATTGAAGGGCATTATGCCAGACATGATAAGCTCCAATGGCCGCAGGTTTATGTATTTTATTATCAATGTAGCACTCTATATCTGCATAAATTACTAAAGGAGGACTTAGTTGATATTCCATGCTACTTGTTAGTACTTTTAGATCCGATGGCATTTTTTCTATTTGTGCTTTTCCTCGAATACAAAACTGGAAGTGTCGTTCTAGTGTTGTTTTATATGTGAATGACTGAGTGCATCTTTCGCAGAAGTATTTATGTCTTTTTAAAGTTCTCCTATACAATCTTGACAGCTTTGGAATTCCACAATAGTGTGCTGCTCCATTGTTTAGAATTAGCAAAATATTAACCGTTTGCCTACCAGTAAAGTTACTATTGTAACGAACACCTTTGAGTCCATTTTCATAAAAGTGAATGTTAATTTTAATATCATTATTTTTCTCAAATTTTGGAATATCTTTGATTGATACTGGTGTGGAAATGCCTTCCATATTTAGCTCAGATGTCCACTCACTATATGATTTTACTTCATTCCTTGAATAAGGTACTTCATTATAATGCAATATTGATAAAACTGCATATAGGAAGCAATCATTTGCATTTGAATTAACATTAATGACAGCTTTAGAGTTTTTTAACTTCTTTGGTAGAGGAAATGATTGTCCACCTGACAGTATTGGACTTGTTATTACATTGAACTCTATATTTTGTACATCATCTATAATCCAATTGCTACCCTTTTTTGTGAAGGCTTCAATATGATTTATTAGACTATTTAGATGATCCTGAAACCAAGCATCATAGTCATAAATATAGTTTGAGGATGATGAGGTAAAGTGTGCGAGAAAAGTTTCTTCTTCTTGAGGATTAGAACGGACATAACGAATTTGTGCAATCAGACGACCGCGCAATTGATAGCTCCTTAGTAAGTCAGACACTAAATTCCCTAACATGGAACGCATGCTTTCTAAGAATGATGTTATGTCCACAGTAGGTGTTGTTGGCGTGATATCATACACACGTGCATGGCCATTGAGTGCGCTTTCACTGAGACTAACAGTTCCATAGTTATTATGCATATTCATCTCACTATTTGTGTTATGTACATTCATATGCTGTCGAAATCTACTTATAGAGTTATACGTTTTGCCACACCGAGAGCAGTATTGCATAAAGTTTTGTATGTTAGTTGAAGCGCTGGTTGTTGGCTTAGAAGTAGATCTATTTTGATTATTTGAATTTGACTCTGTTATGCTATCATTCGGTTTATTATTGCATACAAGTTTATGCCTCTTAAGATTATCCATCCTATTCGTCTTATATGGACACTTGCTACATTGATATGTTTTTCCTAACTTACAAAATTTTTCATGTCGTTGCAAATTGCCTATGAGAGTGAACACTTTTCCACACTTGGTACAGACAACCATGATTATTGATGAGGATTGAAATTAGCAAGCCCTTATATACATCTACCATCTAATGACGTCAGCGTCATCACCAGCCAATACCATATGTTCCGATCTGTTGCAAAGAGAAAACATAAAATTTAAAGCAATCTATTTTTTTTTCAAAAGTAAAAATAAGTTACAACTTCACGCATTTCACGATGCCACTGTGATATAGTTTCAAGTGGCTACAGCTTTCACTGCAGCCACCCAAATCGTCCATCCGCGTCAGTCTTAGCCTACGGATGGTGTTATTGCTACACTCGACGTGGACTAAGGTCTCTTTGTCGTGTCGTTGGCTATTTGTTACTTGTGAGGCCAACAGGAGGTTTGATTGAGTTATATTTTGTAAGGACTCAACCAAACCTCTGTTGTCCTCCATTAACTGAGCCTCGCGAGCCTCGGACTGTTTTAATCGCTCTTGACACCGCCGTAACTTGCTTACGATGTCCTCCTCCTCCGTCGTTGCGTCAAGGTCTACGTTGTACTCACGTACTGGGAGAGGAGCCTTAGGAACTGCGGCTGGGATAGGAGGTGTTGGAGAGGAAGGAGCTGCGGCTGGGATAGGAGGTGTTGGAGAGGAAGGAGCTGCGGCTGGGATAGGTGTTGGAGGTGAAGGAGCTGGGACTGGGATATCAGCTGCTGAGGATAGGACCAATGTCATCATCGGCGACAATGGTAGGTGGACATTCCAGCTAGGAGACGCCCGGATGTTGGAGAATGAGATCTCCGCTTGAGACGCAAACATCACGGAGTCCTGTAATTGAAAGGAACAATTGTTTATCATCCATTTACCATTTTTTGACATTAATTAGATACAAATGTGAATTCCTCTTACCTCCTGCTAGATTGCGGTTTCTTGATCGGATCCACTCGCCTTGTTAGGAGTCACCGAATCATTCTGAAAGATGAATTAATCAATTGTAGACGAATATATTAATAATAAAGTGTGTTTTAAAATAAATTTTAATGAAAACAATTCTGTACACATGCAGTTAACCAGTCATATACTTACATGTACATCAGAATCATCATCTTCGTCGGAAGAGGACGTCGGAGATGAAGTCGCTGAAGTAGTGGCTTCATCCTCGGATGAGGAGTCCGAATCCTCCGATGACTCGCGAATTGAGTACGGTTTCTCCTCATTGTCCTCTACCGACGTTGTTGTCGCCGGCGTAGACAAGAAGCTTCTGTGGTGCTTCTTCAGCGACAGAGATCGCATAGACTGCAACGAAAAATATGATGACATGTTTGCAACTCATTGACGAAGTATGTATGTTTTTAAAAATACTTGATGCATTTTCAGTTATTGTTGACTGAGACCTATGTAATGACACTTACGGGACTCGAAGGTAGTCTGCTCCTCGGTGAAGCTAAGCGCGGAATTTTTGGGCAGCTTTGAACACTAGGAAACAGCTGAAAGTAGGAAAAATTCATGTTTAATTTCACATTGAGAACTAATAAATAACTGAAATGCTTACATTTCGCAATTTTTCGGCCACTATATCCTCATTAGTCTTTGTCGGGTGAGGTAGCTCACTCTGAAATGTTTAAGCAATGTTGATTTACTTTATGTATAGAAATAATTAAATTAGTCAATAAATACTTACATCTTTAGCGAACAGTTTCTTCTGAACCAACACCTTGGCTCTCTTCGGTGGGGGCATTAGTACATCCTGAAATGTTTAACAACATATAATCATTTCATACATAATGAAGTAGTATTTTTTTATTTTTCTGCTGTGAGCCAGTTATCCGTTGAAACTAGCATGTAGAATTGATGGCACTCACCTCACAATCACTAAAAGTCTGATCGATGAACTCCCGAGACTTAGGAACTTTCCTCTTAGGAACTCGCGACTTTTGAGGCTTATCCTTTGGAGCAGGTTCATCCAACTGGGAAAGCACGCCTTCAGTCGGTCGATCCTTCCCAAAAAGACGCTCCAACTTCTTCTTCTCAACTTTGGAGGTTAAGTTAATCCCCTTTCTCCCATTTAGTTGAGCACAAGGGGTGTGCTTGGCAATGAAAGCTTTCGCGGAGTCACTATTCACCTTTGCATCGCTCTTTTCATACCTCTTACACGTGAGACAGTAGAGGTAGGAGCAGTCCTCTCGGAAGGAGCATTCCTTATGCCCGCTTTTGTTCGCATGTCGAACGGGCAGTTGGCAAGTCTCACAGAAATGGAAGATGAGACGTTGCCGTGCGATGCTTTCTTGTCGAACCATTTCTGTAGAGGATAAAAAAATTTTATTATAATTTAATCTCTTTTTAAATGAGAAATCATTTATGTACCATCTTCAAAACTTTATTAAGTACTAGATTAATATTTGACAAATCTTAAGAAGAAATAAAATTTGAAGTTGAAATTGAAACCGAAAGTCGAAAATTAGATATTTATTCGAAAAGGGTTTGTTCATAAAAAGACAAAATTTGGAAGCAGCTGATTAATCATTATTTAATTTCGAAATAATAACAGAATGAAAATGAGATTTCGAAAATTTGAACCACTTCTCAATTGGTTTAATTAAACAAGCTTGAATTTTATACATCTGTTAGCAGATGACAGACTGAATATTTGAAATGGATGAAGGCTTTATTTAGGTATCTTTTTATTTATTTACAAACTGTGAAAATCTTGTTGATTCAAATACACTTACATTTAAACTGATATATTCATGTCTCTCGCTCAGTGACTTAATATAGGATGAAAAATTAAAAAAAAACATGGTTAATAATATAACATAAAGTGTTCCTATCCTTAAAACCCAAGCTTCTATATTTAAAGCTATTTGGTTATAAAAACTTAATAATGTTCCTACTCCCGAATATCCTATAAAGTAGCACAACATGACAATGAAACTCACTTCAGAATTGTAATAAAAACCGGAGAACGGAGGAACGAAGAACGACGTCTGTTATGGACACTGAATAATTTGAAAATGAGTGAAAATTCGTTGTGTGCAACTTCTTTATATATGAAATTGACAAAGCAAGTATGAACAAAGACCTTATGACATCACATCCTGGATTTGGTACGGTTAAACAAAATTGATAACTCAAACAAGAATTGGAACAGCTGCTTTATTTTTAACCTTAGAAATGGAAGTGCCATCATATGTGTTGAAAGATTTCTACATGTAAACAGTAGAGTGAATTCAAAGTAATATGAACTGATGGACTGATGTATTATTTGATATACATGTTATTATTAATAGTCATATAATGATTCATATTTGAAGATATAAAACGTGTGGTTTGAATAGAACATTAAAATTTGAATTAAGCGCTAAATTTCGAAAATTCAAATTTCGCGTCAAAATTCGAATAATCAAATTTAAAGACTTTTTCGAAAATTTGAATTTCGCGCCAAAATTCAAATAATCAAATTAAAATACTAGGTTAGGGTTAGGTTTAGGGTTAAGGATAGGGTTAGGGTTAAGGTTAGGGAAGCAAGAAGAGTATCTATGGCACCCGGAACCCATGGGTAAATAAATTTTCGAGTGCGCGAAGCGCACTCGAAAATTTATTTATCCTATAATCCGAAAAATTTCGAGGGCGCGACGCGCCCGAGAAATTTTGAGGCCCCCCGCCGTGTATGAAGTGTATGAAGGTCAAAGGTCAAGTGTAGAGGTTTGTATATTATGGTCATTTTTGGTTGTAAAACTTTAACTTTGAAAATTTGTAAACTTAGTCATTTTTGTAAAAAAACTTGGAATTTTTTCAAGTTGCATATAGATGCATACAACTAGGATTTTTTCATCAAATGGGTACATACAATATATCATTCGAATGCTCTTTTCATGCTGATTCTAATGGTGTATTTTATGACACATGTATGACATATAACTAGAGAGCTACATGTCTTTAAAGAATGGGCTAAAAACTTAGTGAATTTAAAAATCTAACATTTGTCTGCTTGCATGCAGTTGCATACAACTAGGATTTTCCCATCGAATAGGTACATACCTTATATCATTCTAAAGGTCTTTTCATTCTCATTCTTATGGTGTCGTGTATGACACATGTATGATATCATCCTGGACTGCTACAAGCATTTTAAAATTAACAACATAACTGTTTCTTTAAAAGTTATATGTTCCTATTTATTTCAAGTTGAAGTCTTCATACTTGATTTTTGTTTCAATTCAGTTATTGAACATCATTAATTGTAGATAGTTATTCCCCTTTCCCATTCAGACCTTAATTGAAGACCGATTTGTGAAATGATAAAACAAGTCTGTTCATATATACAAATGAATATTAAATAAAGAGATTAAGAAAAAACACACTAAATGTCATCAAGGTAAGGAAAGGGTACAAGTTTTTTCAAGTCCACTTGCACATGGATCCTGGTCTTTTTGGGCGCACAGGGACAGCGACGTGGTGTGTCAAGGTCGATGACCGAAAATTCGAGAGCGGTTGTGAGGTTCCGCTCGTTCGGCTCCATTCGCATGAAGACCCGTTTCGTGTGGTACTTTCTCGGGGCGTTCTTGACTTTGACCGTGACCCTTCCATAGAGTGGCGTTCGCATGGACTTCTTATTCATGTGACGCATCGTCTCGATTGATACGTCACTATCTTCATCACTCGAGTAGTCGGGCGATGCAGGGGCTTGGGTGAACACCACCGGCTCGTTTGGTGTTGTCGATCGCTCCATCGGAGATTGGGGAGGTGTATTGGTACGTTCCACTGGCGAAGTGGTACGATCAGCAGTACCGTTCTCAACTGCGGCTTTCTGTTTGCGATCCATTATGACTTGTAGATTTAAAATAATTGTAACTTGTAAACGTGAGGATTAGAACCTTTGATAAGAATTGGTACAAACCTCGGACTTATATACTTTTTAAACAAAGGAAATCCTAACAGCCAATCAGAGAGGTACCGAACTTCCCTAAAGAATATATATAACTATATAAAGGATGTCATTGTTCCAAACTGTTAAGTACTTATCCTCAACGTTCCATAACAAGAAGCATGTCCTCAAAACCACTATTTTATTTTCAAAATGACAGCCAAGTCATTATGGGAGGTCAGTTGGACATGACCATGCATCTCTCTTGCGGCTGCAAAGTGGCCCTTTGGAAAACCTTGACTGTGTCAGCACTTCAAAGGCGGAGTGGACTACCGGTGAAGAGTCCGGTACACGAGTGTGACCATGACTTTAGTAAAAATCAGACATTTCATGAGTGGTGTGATGACTTCCTGAAGATCATGGAGTCGCCTGAGGGACGTGATTTGTACCCATCCTTTATTTTTCATGCTTAAATTAAACTTACATTGTAAATCTCTTGTCTTTTTCACTTTAAACATAGTTCTGGAATTGGTTTTGATATTGGGGAGCAACTAAATCATAACTGCACATTAAAGTTTCACATCTAAATAGTGCTACATTTCAAATAATTTTCACAATAGTCGCAATTGAGCAAACCCATTCAAAATCAAACAACGGACGTCTATCGGTACGTACCCAAGTGCTCAGAACCAAACCACACAAGTTCGATCATAGACGTTCCGAAACACATTGTACTCAACTCAGTGTACCAAACACATGTACCTATCCAGTAAAACAGATCTCATACAAGTTCCTATTCATAACACTGAATTATACATGTACCTATCCATGTGCCTATCGATAACTAAATTATACATGTACCTATCCATGTACCTATTGATAACACTAAACTTTACATGTACCTATCCCTCGCAAGTAGGGCACAGTTTTCACTACTCGTATATAAGGAAAAACAAATTGTCTATCATAAGTTTATACATACCTTTTCGAAAGAAAATGAAATTAACAATATCTCTATTGCATATCTTATAACGGATATTGTAAAAGAAAACAGATTCATCTATAAAACCAATCAAATACAGCACATTAAGAATTTTTCAAAGTAACCCCCATGTTGTAGACGGTATGTCAGAACCTTCATGTCCAGGCCACCAATATAGCGACGTCCATGCTAGTATTGCTTCTGTAAACTGAAGATACTTCGTAAATTGATAGCTGAAAGACAAATCACAACGATTTAAAATAACAACTAAAGGCCCGTTCAAGGCTCGTCGGGACAGAGCTAGGTTTGCGGTTTGCGGTCTATGAGGGAAAAACCGTCGAAGAAACCGTCATTCAACCCAGTGAGTCTCCCGAATTCGCTCTATTGACAGGTCACCGGATTGCTACTGCAGCTGCGCTGTGTTGGTTTCACACATCGACAACGAATTTTGTCTCGGTGATTAATTGTTTTGTGAGATACTTGCGAGAAGTCTGCTAGTATTGGAAAAGTCTCCTCCTGCAAGGAATGATTCTCTCGAATCGTTGGTTAGGATGGAACTGCAACAATTCAGTCTATCTCGAGACACAGGAATGATCGTCAAGCGGGTGAAACAAGTCCTGGAATCGATACCTCCAACATCGGTAGAATCCGAAAGGGCATTCTCGGCGGCCGGTTTGTTCTTAGCGAAATTACGGTCGAGAATGAGTGATAACACAATTCAGTGTCTTACCTTGCTTCGCCAATATTTTTTACGAGTTGACTAGTTTTACCTACTGTAGATATTTGTTTAGTTCACGTTGAAAGATATACATTTTACAAGCACGTATCGTCTTTTGAAATATTTCTTGAAACTTAATGATTAAAAACATATGCAGTATATATAAATCTCGATCAAGATCCCGGGATCGCCGGGATTGCGATTAGCCAGTCTCGAAAATCGCGGGATTGAGAAAACGGCTCGAGATTGTAAACCCTAATCTCTTAGCATCTATTTTAATTCAAATCGATCGATTTAAATAAGTGCATTATCCTGTACGTTGCAACTTGCATGGTCCAATCTATCGCAGCTTTGCAATCATAGAGTCACAATGCTATATGAGTGTGCGAATATAGGAGTCGATCAGCGATTGCTGATGCTGAATAGCGATTTATAGATTCAGATCTCACTAGTAACTTTGAATAAGTAATTTTGAAAAAAGTCGTTTTAAATTTTCTGAAGTGATTTTCGAATGAAGCTCGCAGTACTAAAGACGAAAACTGACGGATAATACTGTGTGCTCGGAAAGATACCGAACACAACAGAATGTATTGCATAGTGAGGAAGTAAACTTTTGTAACGGTAAAGGAAATGTATCCTTGTGTATGAAATGGAAGATAACCGACGCCCCCGCTTTCAAGTCGTTAATGTCGAGTACTTTCTTTCTTGCTCTCTCCCTCCCACGCATTTCATCAATACAAACTGTGGGAGGCTTTTGTCTTTCAACGACATCATTTGCATGAAACAAAAAGCAGATGACTTTCCTTTCGTACGAACTTTTATCAAAGAGAGTCCGGTTTCTGCTGTAAGGAACTACACTAATTTCATCAGTCAACACAAGAGAAGCGGATATAATGAAAAGATACGAATGAAATGTAAAAGGGTTCTTCTATTCTTATCCGCCACATTTTTCAAGTTTTCCAAAATCATCAAATTTCGCCAAAGTTAGTAACATTGGGTTTTGAATAGACTTCATCTGTCACTGAGTTACACTACAACACGACTGAGAGGTCTTACTTGATCCCTGGGATGAACGAAGGATTGGTCCCTTGGATACTCAGTTAGAATACAAGGTACAGCTGTGATCATGAACTTCTGTGTGATTGTTGTGTACAGACAAATGACTGACGACCAGTTGTCTAATTCTGAGGATATAAATGTTCTAAAAGTCAGATAAGGAGAGTTTTACACATTCAACGCTATGCGACGTTAGTGAGACTGCCCGTAAGAGCAATAGAAGATCGTTGACAATGCAACACTTCCGGGTGTCAACAACAGAAATGTGTGGGGGGGGGTGGAGAATAGAAGTTGCTATTTTACCATCAATTTATTTTAAGAAAAAGAGTGCAGAGAATAAATTGCAATACTCGTATAATTCAAAAATGTGCCCAATTATGTTGTTTTTCAAATTAAATAACCAATTAACTAATTTTTGGCATAAAACGATAAACTAGCTTCAACATTTTTGCAACACTGGACTTCAATCGCCATAACTGTACTTGCTGTGGGGAAACTATATTTGCTAATCCGGTTAGGTACCCGAGGGCTCAACAGCCATTTAGTTTCCCTATGTCTTGTTTAATTTTATTCATTCCTTCTCAGCACAGAGTACAAAGTCATGCTAGTTAGCTAGAGATGAGCAAGCCGTCACAAACGCAACTCTCATCATGTTAGGATTAGCAGCCTCTAGTAGTACTTCGAACCTTGGACCATCTGCACCTCCGTACCAAATGTGGCCCGTGACCAACTGAGCTATCCTACTCGCTATCATGATCGAGTTGGGGATACTAGACATCTCCTTTACCTTTCTCTCACTTCAGACCAAAGTAGTCTTTCACGTAAGGGTAATTTTCACCTGGGCACCTCTGATCGACTTATTATCATGGGTCATTGTAATTAAATTTACTCCACGCCGTCTGCGTTTTTTCCATGTCAGTATATGAATTCTGCGAAGATTCGTGTGACTTACGCAGTTGTATAAGCTAGATTTCAGCTGAGAATCTGATTCTCAGTGAACACGTCTGCATGTGTCCGATAAAAATTGATCAGGTGCCTTCAGACAGAGAAGTTAGTCAAAATCATTCACTACAGCAAGTAGGTAGCTCAGCGCAATGGTAGCCTCTATCGAGTCAGCAGTGTTCTTCCACCACTATCTCCACTTCCACCACTGTCTGCTATCTATGCAAGTCCACTATACATCCGTCCTCTGAAAGAGTACTGTTGCCATCTGTTGGACGATGCCTCACAAACACACAGTTCCTAACATTCTCGAACGGATTGAGAAATGCATCAAGAATCTACAAGTGATAAATTTGCTTACGATTTGCAGTCGCGCCTTCAGATGAGATGTAGCTTCACGTATTACATGCATTTTACGCGGACAATGTTTAGGTGAAAGCATCTCTGCAGTGAATGAATCCAAAAACCAAGCAAAAGATATGCTCCAGAACCACACGCAAAGCAAATGCACTAACGCATCCGTGCACGTAATCGCACACGTGCACATAGTAGCTTTCTTGTCGCTCCGTTTTTCGCACAACATCATCATCATCATCAAACCAGTTTAAATCCGGTTTTGTCCCCGACGAGCGAGGTTGGCCGGATGTACCTCTGCACCGAAACCCTTCTCACATCTTCTCTCCATTTTGACCTGTTCTGGGCATCTTCTTTTTTAAATCCGATCTTCTTCACTTCTTCCTCAACTTCTATGATACTTTGCACAGCGTTGGCGCTAACTGATGAGTCGCTGCAATGACATAAATTCAATTCTGGTAACGTGACATTAGACGGGCAAAATCAATCAATACGGCATGTGAAAACCAATGAAACAAATTAAGTTAACTAAGGACTTTAATTGAATATCTTTAATATGTAGGAAACACCGTTGTACTCAGCACTGCGATTAATTTTTGGCTGTCTATCTTCGATTTTAAGAGCCTCAACAATGCTGATCTCATAATCTGTGTTACATTTGTACATTATTTTAAATTGTTGATAAATTTCTGAGTTACATCTACTACATTTATGCAAATGCTCATTAATTGCTGTCGGATTCTTTTTATGTTCATCAACAGCGGATTGATCGCAGTGCTGAGTACAGCGGTGTTTCCTACATATTAAAGATATTCAATTAAACTCCTTTGTTAACTTAATTTGTTTCATTGGTTTTCACATGCCGTATTGATTGATTTTGCCCGTCTAATGTCACGTTACCAGAATTGAATCTTCCTCAACTTGTTTTCGCCACATGCGCCTTGGCCGGTGCCGCTTCCGATGTCCCTGAACTTCAAAGTAAAGTGCCGTCTGGACAATGTCGCCCTCTTCCCTCCACAAAACGTGACCGTACCAGCGGACTGCATTCGATTTCGCCAACTGCCCGATTTCCTCTTTCAACCCAAGCATTCTCATCAAAATGTAGCTGTTCTTTCCCTCCATGAGTTTCGTCCCACATATTGCTCTGATCATTGCCCTCTCAGTCCTCCTCAAAATACTCATTTCAACCTCTCGCAGGCACCAAGCCTCACTACCACGTACTATCACTGGCCTTAAGCAACTCCGATACACCATCTCTTTCATTTTCAACCAGAATTACGTCCAAGTAACAGTTCACCTATCTCTCGAAATTTCATCCATCCAAGCCGTACTCTCGCTGTTACTGCCGCTTCACATCTACCCTGGCATTCACTCTGCTCCCGAAGTAGCAGGATCCATCTACCGCAGGTTATTAGACTGATAAATGCCCTTAATATTCAACAAGATTTCCAACTCTCTTCATGTAACCGCATCGGGAAACCTGGAAGGTCAGGCTCACGGTTGTTAAAGGTAACTGTCAACACTGCATCTGTTAAAAGAGCAATGCTTCGGCAGTCTAAAACCCTCAAGAATTCCAGTTTTAATAGAGATAAAAAAAAAATCCGTGTTCATAAAGATAGACCTCATCCCATTTCAGCAACCGATAGATCGAGAGCTTCGCACAGAGCTCAAAGAACGTCGGGAAAAAGGATAAGATGTCATAATCAAAAGACGTCAAATTCAGAAAAAGAGAGTCACATTTTCTATGACGATTTTACCAAAGCCTCATAACGCCTTCCTTCTATCATTTCTTCTTATATCAATTCGCGAAAATGGACGATATTCGTACACTAGTGACGTCCAAATCATCCCAAATATTTGCGGCTACCGAGTCCTGGTTTACTAAGGATCATTCAGACGAGCTAGTGTCAGTCGAAAATTGCACCATTTTCCGTGATGACCGTTTAGACAGTCGAATTGGAGGAGGAGCAGCAGTCTGGGCGGCGTACTATCTGCAACCGTTACGCTTCTGTACTAAAGGGGATCCTTTTGGTTCCAACAGTGTGTGGTTGACTTTTCACAGAATGAAGCTCTGTCTAATTTGCATCTCTACCCCCACTCAGCGTCATTCAGTTTTCAAATGACATAATTGAATTTATAACTTAAAATCTCGACAATTTCCTCTCCCTGTATCCCGATTACAATATTATAATCACTGGAGATTTTAATCGTTTACACATTGGTCACTTAAATGACACTTTTGATCTTCAGAACATGGTAACCGAGCCCATGCGTAACGATGCAATTTTGGACCTAGTTTTGTTGTCGAAAGACTTAATAAGTGGCTATGATATCTCCGTGGGTCCCCCTGTCGCAACTTCTGACCACCGCACTATTCTCTGCACCCCCAAAATTAAAACTGAGCCGACTGCTGGTAAGGTTTGTACAGTTCATTCAACAATCTCCGTGAGTCTAGTAACAATGCTTTTCTCTATAAATTGCATAGTACGAATTTCGCACCGCTTTATGATATGAATATCGATCTCGACGATAAAGTATCTTTCCTCTCTGAAATTACGATGACATGCTTTCTATCCACCATTCCATCATCTTCTGTAATTACAACTCCAAAAGATAAACCATACATCACACCCTATCTCAAGATGTTATTAATAAAGGCTGGTCTTCTTATCGTCACGGTAACTACGCAGAATACAGTCAGTTGAGCGCCAAGATAAAAAGTCTATTGAAAAAGGAAAAGTTGAGATGGGCAGCGCGTGCACAGAATGGGTCAAAAGATTTATGAAAGGTTTTAAATGAGATAAAAGGAACAAAATCCTCTAGATCATCATCGGTGGATTCTGTTTTGAATTCCTATTCTTCTATTGGAGAAGCCGTAAAGGATATCAACGATTGTTTCTTAAACAATCAAATTCAAAGATCTGATCCTGTGATTCCCAATACACCTATGGAGGATGATTGGAGACCAGTTATTGAGGTAGGCCACGTGTATAAACTACTACTATCCTTGAAAAATCATTCTGCCCCGGGCCGAGATGACATTTCGATCATTCTTTACAAAGCAGCTCACTTTTTAACAGCACCGTTGACCCACATAATTAATGTTTCGATCATCACTCACCATTTCCAAGGTGCTTGGAAGGAAAGCGTATTCACACCTGTCCCCAAAACGCTCCCAGTATCAAAAGATTAACTTCGCCCATTTTGCCTACTTTTTCTGAAGTTTGTGAGAGAGCAATACTCCAGTACGGTGTAGCATCAAAACTTCGGCGGGTTTTTGGTCCTTTTCAATTTGGGAATGTACCTCAATCATCCACATCTGCTGCCTTAATATGCATCCACCACAAAATTACATTAGCATTGTATGAAGAGTCGACTACAGGCGTTGCTTTGATAGCTTATTACTATACCAAGGCTTTTGACCAACTTGGGCATGATAAATTGTCTGTTCCCTTATAAATAACAATTTTCCTATTGGGTTTGTAACATGGGTTGATAACTATCTCAAGAATAGTAGTCAAGCGGTCAGATTGAACAATCAAATAAGCACACATCTCCCAGTTTAGTCTGGAATTCCACAGTGATCCGTGTTTGGATCTTATTTATTTAATCTGGCGATTAGTTCTCTCCATCCCATCAGCGACTCAACGACTATGGTGAAATACATTGACGATTGTGCTTTCGTCGTTCTTACTTCAGACAACAACATCGCTAATTGTCTAGGAGAACATCAAAACATGACTGATTGGTCCTTGTCCGTTGGTCTGAACCTTAATGTAAGAAAGTGTAAATTGCTATCCCAAAGTCACCGCATTCAACCTCTCCCAATATACCAAATATATCTAAACTTTCGGAAGTAAAAATTCTCGGCGTCTTTTCTAAATCTGACCTCAAGTGGAGCAAACAAATGGAGTATATCAACAATATTGCTTCTAAACGAATGTACGATCTCAGAGTTTTGAGACCACTGCTCGGCCGATCCGATATGATGCGTATTTATAACGGATTGATACAATCAATTATTGAGTATTGTTCGGAACTGATGATTGGTATACTGGCTAAGGAAGTATTTATTCTTACTAGAATTCAACGCAAGGCTCATGCAGCTTCCCCCATGCCAGTTTCCTTAGTCAATGCAATAATGATACTTTCAAGAGGCGCATGAAGTGGACACAATTTAATAAGCACAGAAGATTTGATATTTTCCTTTGCAAATTGATTTATATTACAAATTATTTCATTGATCAACATAACTTCTATAATAGCTCTTTGTTGCGCTCGGAATGAAAATTCTGAAAAATGGTGCAAACCCTACAAAAAAACAAGTAGGTATTAATTCAGACGCTTTTCCTGATAAGAACTTCAGACACTGAAGGATTGTTTGAAGTTAACGTAATCAAATAATCTGGAAACTAAAGCTTTTCATTCGAATGTAGACGAGTAAATTTTTGTTTTTGTTTTTATTTCAGTCTGAGGATTGATCATTGCTTCATCTAGTGTTTGTTTGAATTTGATTTATAGTTGCCATCGGTCGGGATTCATTCAATTTGCAACAAAAACAATTTTCTGCGACCGTTTTTTTAGGGAATAAATTACTAAACGGTCGCAGAAAATTGTTTTTGTTGCAAATAGTGTTTGTTTGTTGTCAAATAATCACGTTTCAATTCACTTCCTCAATTAATGAAGGACAGGATGAAGAAGATCCTAGTGAAAGAGTCGCTCTCAAGTTGATCATCTTTCACATATTTGTCTATGTCAGATGTTACAAGGGTTACTACGTTGTTGTCTACCGCAAGGTTATTAGTATATAAAATCGAGCATACAAATGGAACGTGCGATGATACAGCTCAGTATAGCAACAGAATAGAATCATGGCCTACATTGATTCGCTTGCCGAAAACGTAACCAATGCTGATATTAAGTTGTTCTCAGAGAATTGTACTGCGGATGCTACGCGCAGCGATTATTGATTCTCATGGCATGGCAAGTAGTAGAAGATAAGACTGCCATGCACTCAGCAAGCCTCGACGTTTCGTATATTCGTTGAATATGAAAAGCTAAAAGACAAGTCCACGCACTTGGTGATAACACAACATTCAACTATGCATGGGAACAAGGGCACTGTATTGCATGGGGAAAACGCGGTGAAAATAAATTTCAAGGCCTAAGTTTACGGATGCCATTGTTCATTGACCTGCTGATAACTCGGCACACAGAAGTCGCCAAGTTGATAATCAGAATATCAACATGTCCAATGTTTTTTTGTTAGAAAAATGATCGAATTTAGTGATGCTACCATAGATTCTAAAACATTTGTAATGATAATAGATCTTCAAATCGTAAATGGTGATGGTTTTAACAAAGTGTATCAATTTTTCGCGGACCGCTGAATTCCGCGGAATTTCGAGAAAAGTTTATTTTTCCACGGAAATCTGCGGATTTTAAGTTAACTACTTTTAATGTACTGGTATCTTTCGGTTTGCAGCAGTATTCTCTTTTCAGTGCATGCGTTGAGAATGAAGAGATCATTTTTGGAATTGTTTTTGTGCATCATTATTTTGTTAGGTGATTACTATATATAATATTTTATAATGATAAAATTCGCCATTGGCCGATTAGTTCAAAATAATCAAAATAAACAACGCCAATAAAAAAGATCTTATTGCTGATAATATTTCGAATGCCTCTTTATCAAATCGGATGGAAAAGAAATTACAATCCTATGAATACATCAGATGGAAAATTTGAAAAAAAATTTTACAGACAAGCTATGCAATGCATACGTATTAGGTCAACATGATGTTCATAGCCGGTGAAATCTTATTGATGTACATTTCTTCTGCCGTCTTTCGCTCATAGCTGTTGATAAAGTTGCTTTGTAGGATCGATATATTGATGTTAGCAGTAGTAGGTCTTATAATTTTTATGATTTTGTACAAACTGTCTGTTAACATTACTGTCATCTTTATTCAAGTGTTGATGTATTCTTTTTCGAAGAGTCCACTGTGATTCTCCCACATAAGAATCATGACATTCATTGCATTCAACTAGATATACAACATTTTTACAAAACAGATCTTCTGTCATTGCAGTAGCAATTTTTGTGACATGGCAAACGATCTTTAAATTTCAATTGCTTTGATAACGGTTTTGGGCCGACAAATGTTGGAATGATGTTGACAATCGTTAACCTTTTCAATTCATTGCGGACTTTGCGAGCTTGTATTTCGTTTATGAGTGGAATACGAAGATAAATATTGCTTTTCGCGTTATTTTGAATTTTTGGTCTAGTAGCTCGTTTATCTTAATTGATGTATTTTTTAACATAATAATCTGGATAACCGTTGTTGCGAAATCTGTTTTTCAGAAACTTAATGGCATCTATAGGATGATCATGAGACGAGCAGATACGATGGGCTCTTAGATTCTCATACTTCAAGAGATTGATTTTGCGCGATAATTGAACATGACTTTCCCATGGTAGTAAATGGCCACTGTGTAGAATTTTAGAATAAAATTTGGTAGAAAAAGAAGACGAATCTTGTTGGTATGAAACAGTAGTATCCAAAAAGGATGGTTTGTAATCCTTCGGTTATTCAAGAGTAAAAGAAATACTGTCATTTATAGAATTGACATCAGGAATAATATTATCAAGTGGTGATGAACAAACAAAGAAGATATCATCAATATATCTTTTCCAGTATTTGAACTTGCTAAGAAATTTCGCAAAAACTTTGGACTCAATGTCAAACACGTATATAATGGCTAGTAAAAGTGAAAGATTATTACCCATAGCTAAGCCAGAAACTTGTCGATAAAAGGAGTCATCGAAGTAAATTAAGTCTGAAGTAATAGCTGATTGAAGAAATTGTTGAAAATCAATGGAATTCATCGAATACAAACGCGTTTCAGATTTGTGTTGTTCAAAGAAATTAGAAACTACTGAAAAAACATTACTTGGACCAGTCAGTGGAATTGAGCATAGCATTGCATAGCTTGTCTGTAAAAATAATTTTCAAATTGTCCATCTGATGTATTTAGAATTGTAATTTCTTTTCCATCTGATTCGATAAAGAGGCATTCGAAATATTATCAGTGATAAGATCTTTTATATATATATAAATGTATAGTTTTGATGTCCAGAATCCTTTCGCAAATATCCCTGTCAGTAAAACGATTGACCACATAGTATCTTTGATCGATTTCAACAACTTTCCTGTTAGTGAGAAAGCATTGAAGGAGCTTCTGCATATGGCATTAAAAATATTTTCTTTTCTTTTAATTGTCAATTATATTATCAAGCTGACGGAATGTCAATGGGCTCGAATTTAGGTCCGACAATGGCAGCTTTTGCCATGCACTTGGTTGAACAGAAGTTCAAAGATTTTGATGGGGTTCCCCCACTCTACTACTGTCGTTATGTCGACGATTGCTTTGTAATTTTTGAAAGTGATTCGCATGCGGAGTCTTTCATCCGCTTTGTTAATTCTATCGAAGATGATATTCAGTTCACTTACGAGAGGGGTGAGGACAACTCCATTACCTTTTTAGATGTTGAATTAACGCTTGACTCTGGTCAGTTAACGACAAACCTTCATTTTAAGAAAACGAATACCGGCATCTATATGCCACATAGCATACAAGTCAGCAGCCATGCGCTCTCTGTTTCATAGAGCAAATAGCATTTGCTCTACTAAAAGCTCTTACGTAGTTTGAAAGGCGCGGAAATCAAGCCGAATTTCAAAACCTCCAACCTTGGTAGTTATTTTCAAAACAAAGATGCCATTGCGAGTGGTTTGAAATCTAATGTTATTTATGAATACAGTAGTGACCGCTGTCAAATGCGGTACATTGGTGGTACTAAACGTCAGCTAAACACTCGCGTAAATGACCATCTGAAAGGTTATCCAGTTCAAACTGAGATATCTATGCATGACCATTTTCCTAAGTCTGAAAATTTCAGAATCATCGGTAAGTACGAATCTCTTTTCATTCTGGAAACTATTTTATTAAAAGCAGATAGCTATGCACTGTCAAATGAACGGAATGGTTCTCACGAGTTACTTCTGAACTTGTAGCCTGAGTACCGTGTTTGATTGACATTTGTGAAGTCCATTTACTTTTGCCCACTGGTTCCTTTTTATCAAGATTGCGATGTAGCCAAATTGTCTATGTATTGCGATGTAGAATTATTGAAATGGATTTTGAATTATTGAAATCCACCCAGAAGTCGAAAAGAAAAAACACAACCTCGAAGCCCAAACAGGTTTCAGCCCAACCCGGCTTGGGCTGCAAGGTCGTGTTTTTTTTCTTTTCGACTTCTGGGAGGATTTTATTTATCGTAATATAGAAAAATGAACGCACCAAGAATGGAAGTAAATGCTATAAATAAACCGACACTTGAAAGTATAGAAGAGAAAACACAATAATTGAGGCCTAACCGGTTTCATGATATGCAAGAATTCTTGCCTCGGAATTTTAACTTCCATACCGCGAAATGTGATGATTTTACCACAGAAAATAAAAATAAGTGTCCATGCTTATAACCAACCAGCTTCAAAACAGTAAACTTCATAGTTACCATCGTAAAGATAGCGCTCACGAAACCGTCTTTCATTAACTTTTTCAATCAATTTTCGATAGCTTTTCTGAAATTTTAGTTCAAGGCAGCTGTACTGATGTCATAGATATCTAAGTAATTACTGCATTGGGAGAAAAACGTATTCCGCAAATCTCATCAAAAGTGTACTTTTTGTATTTCAAGAAGCCCAATACATAACAATATTTGCTCTATTGAAAATATTGTACTGCTATACTTAGTAAGTCAATTTTAATTGTTACTCTCTTGAAGTTCAACGCAGATCATCGACATAACAAAGTCAACTACAACCGCGAAGAGCACCAGCTCATATGTAGGTGTTGCTTCAAAAAAGTAGATAAATAATAGCTCTACGATGATCATGCCAAGCCGCCAGCAATACGAGCACAACCATGCATGATTCTCGTGTCGCATCCTTATGCATGTGCATCTGAGGTATTTGATTTCGCCATGTCTCCACATGATGCGACTGGTTTCATCTCTATTCGGAAGATTCTGAGCAAAGATAGTCAAAAATATTTTCAAAATCCACATTATGGAATTCTAACAATCAAATTCAACAACTGTCTATTATCAGATTAAAGACCTTCGTCCGTTTTTCCCTATAATACAGTGCACATCCACACAGATGCAGACGGAGCATCCAACTTTGATTCCGAGTTCTTCAAGAATGTTTGAGTAGAATTGTATCTTTTGAATGATTTACTTCTCATCCTATACAAAAGTTTGCGTTGACGCATGTGCCCCTGTCTCAATAGCCAACCTAACTCACTATCATTCAACATCAGAGATCTAAACTGTTTTAGTTGGTTTTAGTACTTTCAAAAACAAAATACTTCATTAGTAACAAAAATCTAGTTTTGAATTCACTTATACACTTGCGTATTTAATAAAACATACAATTGAAGTCTTTCAATTGTTCTACATTCAGGCAGTATTTTGATGACTGTATCAGTGATAAATCGATGAGAAACAAGATAACGGTCAGTTGACGAGACTTATGACAATGTTCAGTTCATTGAACAAGTAAAGAGGGAAATTTGATTTATTTTTATGAGTGTCGCCAGCAAGGCAGAACTTTTTCAATTTAGTCATTCTGCGTCATATTCAATACTGACCTTTCTCTTTCACTGATGATCGCATACATCGTTGAGTTCTCTCAACGACCAATCTGGCTGTGAAGTCCATGAATTCGGATGCACTGCAACAAGAGAGCTCACACAAATTAAGTTGAACAAAAAGCTTTGTTCTATCAATAGTTTTACTATAAATAAAGTTCTATTCCTCAAAATGTGAACAAAAGTCCTGACAAGTTTGCATGTTCAGGAGTCAGACATTTGCATCTCTGCGTATCTCCCTCTTAGATCCGCACCACACAGGAAAAGCCATACGCCGGAATTTGAATTCCTGCATCTACGCTTCACCTACGATTTATATCAGTGTTTCTCAATGTGAGCCATGTGAACCCCAAGGTAGGGGTGTTCGGGATTCGTGACGGGATTTGGGTACGGGATGAGTGATCGAGATCGAGGTTCGGGACGGAATTTACTTTCGGGAGTCGTGATATCCCGAAACTTGAACTTTTCATATTTGACTTCCTATTCAATCATAGGCATAACTACCACGAAAAATCCGATTGACCTCATGCAAACAGATGAGGATGACTCAACTCTTCCAACCGTGTTAATCGCTAGTCGCATGAGGCAGCGCGGCATTTATCAAGATAATGAAAAGTGTCACAGTCAAATATATCTTACGAGGCAATTCACAAATATGCCTATGGTCCACGTCCACCTTGCGAGATAGAGACAGACGCCGCAGCTAACAAGTTCATTATCAGATAATTATCACGCCAGCAAGTGCACAGTTTTTGGAATGAAATTGCACTCACACCTGCAACCACTCATCTCTCGGATAAATACTTCCTACATAGACATCTACGACCTGCTGCCGTTGTGTTTCGCATGTCCATTTTGGACGCATTGACAGGTTTTCTGACATTGGTGGTCTGTTGCTTCTTTTCTCTATGGCATGCACGTTAACGTAAAACTCGCCGTTAATAGTAAAGGATCACACAGCTCTGCTGTGCTAATAGAAAGTCATGTCTCCTACACAAATCCCAGTTGTGGAATTTTTTCGTGAAATCATCAGACACATGATAAAAGCGTTAAGTGTAAAAAGTGTGACAAACAAATCAATGTTTCTAAGGATATATCAACCGAAGATCTACCATCCCATTTCCGAACTAAACATTGACTGATAAAAGCAATCGACATTGAGAAAGCATCAAGCAAGAGAGGACCCGAGCTGGATCATGTCGACTGCGACGAATTTATTCCGCCTGCAGCAAGGCGACAGTACTCAATGACTGAACTTGCTTCTCAAACGTCACCGAGTTCTACCGTAAAAACATCTTCGAAATCAAAACGACTCGAGAAAACTGGAATAGACGCTGTCATTTGCTTTGAGAGATCGCGGCATAAATTTAACGGTTTACACCGATGCAAGATGATAGTACATGTAGGCCTACTACATGTTGAAATATGATGAGATGTGATATGTTTCTACAAGGTGTGGCATAAAAATGTGACTAAATTTCAATGTAGCATAGCTTCCGTATTATCCTTGTTAAGAACCTGTTCGTTAATTTCTACTAGATATTTAGAATATTATGCTGGAATTAGAATTAGTCACATTTCTTATGCCGCACCATGTATCATGAGTTAATTGAACTAAAATCGTAAATAAATGAAATAGCGTATTAAGAACGGTGGCATGTACCATTTAGCTTATTAAGTAGCAATTTGAAGAGCGATCGATTGTCATTTGACTGACAGGGATAAATAAGTCAGGATCGAGGGTCGGGACGGGATTTTCGATCGGGATCGAGGTCCGGGACGGGATCACGGTTTGGGATCCGGATCGAGCGTCGGGATGAGGCTCCAAGATCGGGATCGGGACGGGATCATTCCGAACCCCGATCCCGAACAGCCCTACCCGAAAGTGACCTCGTAGTTTTGAGAGCGTGTTTCTGTTTTTGAAAATGAGCTCGGCGAGTGAGTGGAAAATGAAGGTTAGCAGGGCTCACTTGAAAAAGAATTGCCATGATGTCATATTTCTCCTTTTGCTACTTTATTTATGAAGAGCCTTGACCTCCTGTCCACAATAAGATATAAAAATAGTTTAATAAACAGTTAATAACAAAGCC
Organism: Prostheceraeus crozeri; assembly: GCA_907163375.1. Taxonomy (NCBI): domain Eukaryota; kingdom Metazoa; phylum Platyhelminthes; order Polycladida; family Euryleptidae; genus Prostheceraeus; species Prostheceraeus crozeri. The sequence continues at coordinate 201,718 of CAJQUW010003275.1, forward strand.
TCGTATATTATAATAGGGCATTTTAATTCGGTCAACAGCTCCACGAATGCTTGATAAATAGCAAGCAGTACAGAGTAACTTTTAAGAAAGTAGAAAACTTGTATGTTCATGTCATTCAGGAAAAAAATCAGATATTCACAAATTCTTGATACCCCTGCCCACCTATAGTTTATTGAATTTTTGGACGAGTTACAAAATCCAATAATATTTTTGGCTAGTGAAATTAATGGTAACTGGAGTCCCCTTGGATTGTGCCTGTCATAAGCATCACACCACTAACATGTTTTCACTTCAAAAACGGAAATATAAATGAAGAGAAATTCCAGGATTTTCCATTCATATAAAATATTTTATCCGAATGATGTGATTCTTGTCAACATTCGCTCTCTTTAAAAAGGTAGTGGTCACTCTGAATATGATATTTATATGACATTTCGAGCCACTGAATGAACATTTCGAATTAATAGATGAAAATTGAATATGCTAGGCTGACCTACAAATAAATTTCATGTGCATCAAGAAAGAAAAAATGCAGCACCCATAGCATAGAAATTAGAGGAGGCATTTGGCATTGACATGAAACATTGAGGAATCAAATCAAGTGATCAGCGCTATCGAGTGTGTGCCTCTCATCAGACTAGTTTAGTTTACCAGTAAATGCAGGTGCAAAAAGAATATTTAGTATTTCATTTTTGTAATACGGTACATAGGATTGAATGATATCTGAAGATCAAGACAATATAAATCACCTTTTCGAGACATTGAGTTAACTGCAACGTGACAAAATAGAGCAATTGACATTGAATACAAAAGGAAAACTCCAGAAGCTAGGACTTTAACTAAAGCAACTCTTTCCGAAGATAAATCGGAAGAGGAAATATGAAGAACTCCTTTACACATAGCATTTTCACCATGACAATGATGCTTATCCTGTGTAAATCATATCTCTAAGTGACATAAAGACTCGCATCATATTTCATTCCATGTTTTACATAATATTAAGAAATCTGTTCGTCACAGTTTCGCCGCGAAGGAAAAATTTATGAGACACAAAAATAATTAAGGATGCTCTAAAATAATTACTGCGATCGTCCTATTCCCACATACTTATTGATTCATATTTTGATTTTCTAGTTGCGAAAGATGAAATCAATACGATTTCGTACCTGGTTTTCTGAAAATAACCGAAAGTTGACAAGTCCTGACATGACTGCAGAGTTCTGACTGCGGTATCGCCATCTTTGTACAAAATTAGTATTGCGAAGAGCTTCATGACGCAGCTGAAATAGAAATGAATGTCATTCATTGCAAGAATAAATACATCACACAAAATGTCATTAAAATTGGTGTGAAGAAGTTGATTTTCAAATATACTAATATTGAAATGTAGGCTGACAGTTTGAGTTTTTGAGGAAATGACAGAAACAAACCATTTGGTGCCCAATCCGGATGACCCGTGTAGATATTCACTGAGAATGTGGCATAACCGCTGACATTGATGATTTGTCACCCGTAAGGTTCCATCATTATATGCAGCAGCTACATACTAAATGCCTAAACAAATCCCTTGATATTGGGCCATTTGCTTCTAATCAAATGGGCCATCAAATTACTCGTCCAAAAATCCAGCTCAAAGTTGCTTTTAGCCTACACTCTTTAGCAAAATTAATGTTACATACGGGTATGTTCACTTGTCAAATTTAATTTAACCCTGTTTTCCTGTCTTATAATACTATGTTTGTTCCTTGATACGTTAAAGTGAAAAGAGCATTTTGTGACAACTGATGTATTTATTTTGAAAATGTTTGTAAGTGATCAGTTTCGGGTGACACCTCTAAGACCTGCAATTACTGCTGAGATGCGATCATTCATGCTCTCTGTCAATAATAGAATAAATGATATGAAGTTCATGTACATTATGGCTGTGAATTATTGAATTTTTGCATGATGGTGAAGTTCTTGAAGTTCTCAAGAAAGCAACTGAATCGTACTCGCGACTTTTCTTAACTGTGTGTTATGCACGACAACGCCAGGTCCCATATGGCGCAAATTGTCAACAAATGGATGAGTGATAAAAGAATATCCTAGGTAAAACAACCACCATATTCAAATGAATTTAATCTCATAGATCCATTTATGTTTCATAATTTTGAAACTTCTAAACGTGGGATAGATGGTATGGATAGTATTGGCGTTGTAGATATTATCTCGTCATTTCTGCGAAGTGCTTCCTCTATTATGTTGAAAAAGAAACTTCAAAACTTTCGCAGACATTTATCTATCCTGTCGAGCAGTAATGGGATTACGTTTACTGCTTCAGGCCCTTTATTGAACCTAGACCTTTTTTCACAGAATTGTCACCCCTAGCATAGCTATGAGCCATGAACGAAGCTAGGGGACACTCAATGAAAAAGTACCAAATTGTATTATCTTAAATAAATAAAAGAAGAAAAGCAGACCTTCTAATCTGATTAACCTGTCCCCATCAGAAACCTGTTCGCACGCCTCTTTAAAGTATCAAGATTGCATTGGTCAGGGAGAGTGGTCTGGGGAAGCTGATTCCAAAGCTGTGCCATGCGAACAAAAAAGCTTTTCGAGAGACTTACAGTACGTGCGCGGTCTAAGCTCACATGATAGCATGTGAGTGCATTAGCTCTACTTGTGCTTCTGGAGAATATCTTAGGTTTGGGTACGCACTCATTTACTGCAGAGCTGCTTCTACCGAAATAGTATCTGTTGAAGAGACTGAGTGAAGCAACATCCCGTCTGACGGAAAGCGGCTAAAAAATATAAGACTTAAAAAATATACGACCTAAAAATATAGGAATAACAGTATTGTTCAAAAGTTTGGAAATACTTCTTATTTTTTTCGAAATCGTGAAAAACGTTGATTGTGTCATCAAAATACTCTAGTATTTTGTGACAAACTCTGTGATCCAGAGTGTAGCTTAAGTAACAATGGATAATGCAAAATAACATGAAAAACATAATGAAAACATGAAAATAATATGCAAAAATCATGAATCTGATGTTTTCACTAATTTGAAGTTATCTGTGAAGCTGCCCCCTTCGCTAACACTACGAAAGTCTCATTGGCAAGGATTGAATATGTTTCCTGCAGCACCAAGCCGAAATTTTTTGAATCCATACGCGATTTAAACATTGATCTTCGTAGGAAGATCAACAGTACTTGTTCACACATTGTTTTACTTCGACACAGCAATTATCTATGGGTGTAGGCCTGGGAAGTTACCAGACCAACTCTAAAGTAGTTGCCAATCATCTTGTACTGCGATCCTTTTTTTCCATCTCCATTTCGTTGCATTATCTGCGGAAGTTCGCCCTAGTTTGTACTCAGATCAAAGGAATTTGTGCATCAGTGTCCCAATATGTCACTGTTCGACCAATTTAAAATTTCAATAAAAACATTCGTTGACCGAGGTAATAAACCGTCTAAGAAACCGCTTTAATCTCAGAAAGGGATTCGTGATAGAATTACGCTCTGTCGATGTCAACACTGCACGACTGGGCTGCTGTGATATTTTCTGATGAAACCAAGGTATCTCAATTCTGATCAAATCGGCAGATGGTAAGAAGACGATGCCATTCAATCCTCCCTACACCAACAGAACTGTTCACTCACCAAGCTCAGAATACTCATCATTATCAATTATAATACGCTAGAAATGCGTGTTAAAAATGTCCATGTTGAATTTGGTGGACCAAATTCCAGATTTGTGATGCACAGCTCCAAAAACTTCGCCACATCAAAAATTGCAATTTTTTCATCGCTTTTCAATTGCATCACTATCTCGAAAAGATAGATGATATAACCCGAACAACAGGATATGTTATACTACTCAATACACCCAAATAATGATTTCTACTAGTAAAGTTCCCCATTTGAAAACACTCAGATGTATATCTCCTCTGATATAAGGTGCTCATAAATGCATTTCCGAAATAGCCCCATTCCGCCCCTTAACGCATGAGATCTGCGAAAATACGCCAATTTCAACATAATAATTGTATGATAAGATTTCGCTCAAATTCAATGAAATGGCAAATCAACGAGAGGTCTGGAGATGACACGGTAGAATGTGAAGTGTCATGATTACAAAATAAATGGACACGTATCAATAGCATAAGGTGCATTTCCTGTAAGTTTTATGTGATGATAACGATCTTACTTGAGTATGACTATTAAGTTCTCGCTTATTTTCATAATACGGACAATGTGTATTTCAATTTCACAAAAATATAGGAAATATAGGATTTTTCGTGTATACATAGGACGTTCATAGGATTCCTATATTTTTATATGAAATACAGGATCAATAGGGCGCATGCTGCTTGAATATTCATTGCTTTTTGATTTCTGTAATATACATGCAGTCTGTATTAGAAAAACGCGGCTTTCATTGGCGACCTCTAGTATTTTCCAGGATGTAAAGTTCACAACGCCAACCAAGCCATATGACACCCAGACATTCTTTTCCGTCTTGATTGAATGCCATTTTTGTATTTCTTTATACCAAATTTTCTTTGCCAAAGCAGGAGATTTGCATTGAAAAGTGCAGCTTAGCACATAACACACTTCTTTGGTTGTAAGCTGTTTTTCACTTAAGCCAATTGCACATCCCCTAAGAAAATCGTTGTCCTTAATCTGTCGATTCACCATGATAAAGACTTTTTTCACTTGATAATGAAATGATAAATGAGCAAACAATGATCAGCGATAACTGCGGTACTGCATTTATACGTTAGATGATAGGCTAAGGCTCAATATATATGTACACAGCATATGCACTTGCATTAGATTGTTATGAACTGAATTTGAATGAAGACAAGCTTATGTTAACAATTTCTTAAAAAATGAATGGGGCAATACAACATTAGCTATGATAATGTATCCAACTACACGTATAAGTGTCTTGTGGATGAGTTCAAATATTATTCTAAAAGCATTTTCTCTTGTCTAAACACTGGCCTGGAAATGAACGGAGCTGAAGATGCTTACCTTGACATTCTGAAAAACCGACCAAGCAACTGCCTCCCTACCACTTCACACTAACAGCAGACAGTTCAACCTAGGTCGAAGTGCCAGACAAGAATAAAATAGAATAGAATAATTCTTTATTTGGTTCGCTTGTTTGCATGCGGTAAATTTTACAAACTGCGATGAAATTACGAAAAATATGGTCACAGAGGAGCATAAAAAAGAAGTAAAAAGTACTACAAACAGAAAACTATTTACAAAAACGAATAAAAAAGTTCTGAAAGCGCTTGGTTCTTGCACGGGGCGGCCGGAGTGTCCTTGTAGAACGAGTCCTAACGTTCTGTTCATTTACAAGTTTAAACATTGACCTGAGAAGATGGCGGCCATCTCTTTCTATATTATAAAAAATCTTTTCACAAGTGATAATATGTCCCCAGACTCTTCACATAATGTCTACAAGATGCAGTAATCAACATGATCAGTTGGGAGGGCAAATGTATATAAATATCGTTGGAGAGTTTCTGTCTCACTTCATATTCGTTGACAACATAGTCCTAATTGCCAGTTCCACGAGTTGCAAACGATGTTTCGGGATATCCACGACAATAGCCAGTCATTCGGACTACAGATGAATATTGCCAAGAAGAAGATCATGTGTAACACTTCCGTACGGAATACCGACGTCATTATAGATGGAAAGAAAATCGAAGAAGTCAACAAACATGTGTACCTTGGCCAGATGCAGACGAAAGATTACAATCTGTTGATGGAATTCCGGCGAAGGATCACTCTTCGATGGAATGCCTTTCGGAAGCTGGGCGATATCATGCGAGATAAGTTACTATGAAATTAAAGAGAAAGGCGTTCAACGAATGTTTCTTCCTACTATGACATGCAGCGAAACATGGTCGCTAAATGATACACAATTGGAGAAGCTCGTCACAAGTCAACGGAAAAAGGAGCGAATAATGATGGGCATTACACCGTGAAAGGAAGAGAGCCAGTTGGATCCGTCAGCAGACAGGGGTCAGGGACATCATCCAGTGTATTCGGTAGAGTAAACATCGATGGGCAGGACATGTCGTGCGACGAAATGACAAACAATGGACAACACGGGTTACAGAATGTACTCCGCGCAACTACAAAAGATCACATGGACGACCAAAATCAGGATGGCGCGACGATATAGAACGCAATATCGGACACACATGGAGCCGCATGGCTAAAGACAAAGTTTTGTGGAGACTGAAGACATAGCGGCTCCTCCTAAGGGTGAGAGAAATATCCTGATGATGATGATGATGCACTGATCTGTGTTTCATATTTCTAGCCTATTATTTTGATGCCAAAACTTTCATATAAGGGAAAGTAGTTATGTTTGGCAAAATTAGTGTAATAGACAACCGTTCGAAGATGTAGCCAATGATCATAGCGAATCCTCAAGAAGAGATCAATAACTTTCAGATGATGCATGATACTTTTGTAATCAAATGAATTGGACTTCTGTAGACACTGAGATATTTCAACAGCTGTAGTGATGCAGTTCATTAATTTTGCTAAAGTGTTTATGATTTTTGGAGTTATCACGAGAATGACCCAAATGAATTTTTAAAAAATTCAGAAGATTCTCATCCCCGACCCAACAAGCGGTTAATATCATAAGTAATCAGGAGTGAAGACAAACATATCAAAGCATCCACAGGTCATTACAGTGCATCTCTCGCACATCAATACAGCCCAACATGCAGTTATGCGCTCATGGAAATGATTATCTGTCTCGTGTAACTTTTCAGATATTAGTGATGTACAAAGTTATCAATGGACAACGACGATAAGTCATTACCAAGCTGAGGATATGTGTGCACTAAAACCGATGAAATATGCAGGAAAAATAGAAAATGTGCATTGATATGTGCCAATATTATAATCCTTTTACTTCGAAAGCAAGAATCAGACTATTACTGGCAGACGAACAAAGTTTTAATCAATGTGCATGATCATGTATTTTCGTAAGTTGTGTTCACGAAAGAGTTGCATAATTGATCGCAAATGCGAGAAAGAGTGTTCAACATCCGTTGTAGCTAGTGGAGCATATTTGTAAGCTTCAGGATGCAATCGTGAAGCACTGCTGAATGCCAGATTTAGTGTAGAGCATGTTGGGTTAAGAATAATCATGAATGTAAATAGACGCAGTATACTACTGTTGTGTTTAAGTATTTGACTTTCTTCTTCTGTAGACCTGTGTTATCTAATTGAGGCAGAATTTATATGATTTAATTGAATGTATTCCAGCTTTCCAGAGCACTGTGATTGCGAAGTTCAAGAGCTACACGTACAATGACTTTGATGATGTTGAATTTCTTAAAAAAAATTAACAGCCCATCTCACTGTCCTCCGATCGAAGCCTTTTGAAGTTTCAATAATTACATTGATTAGAAAAGACGTTCTTTATATTCACAAAAACTTTGATGATGTTCAAGTAATTGGCTTTAACATAAGCCAATTTATGCATAAAATCATCTGTCTGACATCTGAGAGGTCTCCTCCATCCAATTTATGCCTCATATATGATCCTCAGAAATCCTTCTGAGTATTAGCTATTGAACCTGCGTCGTCATCGTCCAGAGCATCCACTACATGCTTGACTTGTTCAAAGCTAACGGCATTATATTCCTTTTATTATAACCAGGTGCCCATCTGGTGACTATTGGCTTTAGAGGAAGTGCAAAATCAGGATCAATTTCTATGAATAAGGAAACACGACGAGGGTCCTTAAGGAACTCTTTCTGCGTATTCCTATCGTCCAGTCCATTTCTGGGTACGGGCATCTCCTGAAATGCGCAACGTAATGCAAAGCAAATGATGAAATATGCAATTAGCAACAATGAAAGTAAATAAAATAAAATAAAATTGCCAAGAAAAAGATGGGCAGTTGGTAGGATATGCCACATCAATACAATATGGAAGAAAATGATGACATTCCTTCTGCCATCTTGTGGACAATGCAAAGTCAGAAACAAGAATGACAATTTTTCAGAATTTGTCTCTTCCTAGCACAGATTGCACATCAACATGTGCAGCAGCCGCGTGATTGGTGGGTACAAGGCCTATACTATTAGATGTACTAAACATCTATATGTATGGTCTGGAATCCCATGTTTTTGCATGCTCTTTGTTGTTGATCGGCTCTCCACATGAACATAATGCTGGTGTGATCGTTGAATGGAGCAAGAAAATTGATTGTAAAATAAATTTTATTGATTGACCTAGAAGTTTTTACACTGAAAGTAATTGAAAATTTCTAGATTTACCACACAATAGGTGCTGAAAAAGCATTGATTCTGACCGTCTTCCAGGACTGAAATATGGTGTATGACTTTTTGCAAAATTAATTTGGTTCACCACTAAAGAATCTCTCTTGTAAATAATTTATTCACCATCATCTTTTTGAGACTAAATATCGCGTCAGCATCCTCATTATCACATGTTTCACTCTATCGTCTTCACGTGTTCTTTCTTCTTCGGAAGTGTACCAGCCATCGCAGTCGGCTTTCTCGTAAATTTGGCCTGTAGTTGTTTTAATCCAAGCATCTTTCTTATCTCATTTCTTGCTTGGCCGCCACACGGTAGATGTTACGAAAAATCACAATCATTCGCTTGAGGTAGCAGTGTAATCGCAATTTTCCAAGAAGCGAAGAAGGCATGATGAGAGCAAACCATCATCTGTTACTTATGCAAACAACTCAACAATGACATGCTTTCCCATCCGCTTAAATTTTCATCTGCATTCAACCGTAAACAGAGTGAGCTAGAACAGAGATTTCATGTGAAGCAAATCAACATTTATCAATTCTTCGATTGCTAAAAAACATGAATGACTACCTTAAGAACGTTTAACGTCGGAAGAAATGAAAAGCCACCTGATGTAGAAAAAAAATTTGTAATACTTGGTTGGTATAATATCTTTAATCGTTATTGCAAACAAACACACCTACACAAAAGAATAAAAATCATGGTTTTAAGCGAAGAAATCACATGCTAATACGTAGACATACACACTTGATGACAGCCACTTAATCAAAGAGTTAGATAATCATCTAGAAGACTGAACAACAGTAGCAGTCACTACGCTAGGGCTGCAGTCTTCATCTGAACATCTAGAACATGCACAAAAATGATGCCATCGTACAATCAAATGATTATTTATTCAAGCTTTGATGACAGTCATTAATAAACATGTGAACATTGTAGCCCAATTATATCTGTACGACATCCGCAAATATACATCACTACACTTCTGTGGATTCTGGGCATACGCATCGACCGTGTTTCACAAACTAACGCTTGTGTTTATGGTTTGAAGCATGGCTTGAAGGATGGAAAGAGCAAATCATGGAGCTCTCCAACTACAGATAAAGAAATTATCAACTTGAATTCGACTAGATTTCATGTTTGATGTCTGTGATGGTATCACAGACATCGAACATTAATCATTAAGCCATCATTAATCATCAATCATTAATCATTAACCTAGTTTTTGTTGTTCGATGTCTATGGATGGTATAGTTATTGAATTTTGAAAGATAACCAATCACGACCCAAGGTGTTGTGCTGAGCAAGGGGCAAGGCGAAGGGGTGCAAGGAAGCATGGTATGGGGTGAGTGGTAGTAAGGTCTGTAGCCAAGGCCATTGATGAGCTCAAGAATGATTTAGAACTCTTGCATTTTTCACTGTTTTACATGCACTATGTCAAAAAGAAAACAAGTGACGTATACCTGTCAGTTCTTCGGAGATGCAAAATGAACGAAGCTAATCTAACCTCAAAACTGGGGAGTTACAGGCATTGGACATTTACTAGCCGATGAGCACTCTTCTTCACGGCAACTTTCACAATTTGACAGAAACTCCATTCGTTATGCCCATACTCATGAAGTATGTCTAGACAGTGGGCCCACACCCAATAGAGTTTCACATGGCCAACCGCGGCCGCTCAATTAGTCATGCATTTGTGTATTCCCATTTCCCGGTATTTTGCTTTAAATGGGCCGAATGTGATTTCACTGAACTTTTCTTTCATAGGTCGATCACAACAGCCACACCCCTGATCCTACAGTCAGACAGTCGAAACACGAGATTAGTGAGGTCGCGATCGTTCAGTATTATCTTAATTAGCGCCAAAAATCTTTACTGTAGATATGTTGTCAAATAGCCTAGCATTTCGCAAAAATCTCCTACGAATGGTGTTTGAATTTTATCCCGAAATGTTGAAATTACCCAAAACACCCGAATCAAAGAAAATTCTTGAAAAGATAAAAGTGAGTTACTCTTGTCAACGGATGATGCAGTTAGTAAAGCTGGGTTGATGTAGTGAACACGTGGTTGAACCATTAATTTCATCATGCAAACAGGACACAATTTGTGTGTCCTGTTGAAGCTTTCTTGGTCGAGCTCTTGTATTAATGTACGACCCCTGATGAGATTATCTCTAATGAAATATTTAGAATGTTTTCTGTCTTAATGAGAGGGCCATGACTGTTCTTCTTTCGTGTATTACCTAAACTCAATACGATAATAATAGCTGTTAGCCAACAATGATTCGAACAATTGGGAACTTCGCCTTCAGGATTGTTGGGCTTATAGATCATGTGGGATTGGTAACCTCAATGCATGTTTTGTGTGCGATTTTTGCAATCGACGGAACGACACGATCAAAATATATCATTATTGATATGGAAAATATGTTTTCGTTTGGTTCTGCCAATAACCAAATTGGAGCTGCAGTTTGTAGGCACGTGGAATGAATATTACTGTACTACCCTAACCCAGGGACAACGGCCACTGCCTCGGCAATATTGTTTATGAATTGCTGACATTTTTCAACAGGCATATTTTCTTCTTACAATGACATGCAATTAATAATTTACATACTTCGTTCATGGTTCGTTGCTGTGAGTGTTTGGTGTGAAATTTTTTTAAAATGTGACGTAAAAACGATATGGTGATTTTCTTAGGTAGCTGATTCTCGAAAAATGATCACCGAAAACAGTCAATCCTGAAAATAACTACGACTTCTAAGACACCACTTTGGCGGTAGTTATTGTGACATCACTGCATGGAGCTACTTGTTCTGGAGTTAGAAGGTAAATGTTACGGTGGTTCGTTTTTGCGGGTGTTAGGTATAAATAAAGGGGTTGGGTGTGTTCTCTTTGTGGGTTGTTGGCTGCGGGTTATATAGTGGGGTCGTTGGTGTGGTTTAAACCTACATTAACAACGATCAAACAGATATTTGTCAAATATGGAGGGGGATATATTATAGCGGAAGTTATAAATTATCTCTCCCAACTTTAATAACTCATTAACAAGTTTTCTTGGTGGGTAACCTTTAGGTGGGTAGGGTGGGCTTCTGCTAGGGGTTTTGACCAGTGGGTGCGGACAGAGGGAAGTTGGTTAATAGGACGGGGTGGGGGTTGTTCAGCCTTTTTGGGTGGCGGGTGTCGCGGGAGCCTGGGGGTAGGGTTGCGGTGGATACTTAGGCCTGGTGGTGGACGGGGGTTAGCGGCTTGGGGACGGGGGGGGGGCAGGGCACGGGATTCAGTGGGCCGGGGGGAGGCGAGAAATTTTTTGGTCTCTGGTTGGGGTGTATCGGAGGCGCCCAGGCGGGGGGTGCGCTATTTGGGTTGCTGACTCAGGGTCGCTGCATGTTTGGCTGGTTAGGGGGGGGCGGTGTGTTAGACGGTGGTTGGGTGGGTGCACGGGGCGGAGGCCGAAGGCGCCAGACCCGGCCTCAGTGGGTGTTGGGGGGCGGTGGGCTAGAGGGCTGGCGTGAGGTTGGGGTCGGCGAAGGGGGGGGGGGGCTGGGGGCCCGGCAGAAGTGGGAGGATGGTATGGGAGGGGGACGGGGTGGGTGGGGGGCGGGGTTGGACGGGTGGGTGGGGGACACTATGTTTCTGATAGTGTAGACAGGACTGGTGGAACCAGGTTATTTGTGCGTTTTTGTGTGATTGGGAAGAGCTCTTATGAGCGGCGGCAGTTTTAAATTTTATTTTTTATGTTATGTTTTTATTTATTTTTTGTTTTTTTTTTAAATGACGGCCAGGCATTGGTAAAGAATGCACCCCCAACATTGCACCAATTTGTACACGAACCATTATATTAATACAGCCTGTAAAAAATTAAAAATTAATATAAAACCTAGCCTTTGTCCCCATTGAGGTCTACACGGGTACGTAATAACCTTGTCGGGGTTTTTTATTGTTAGTGGCGGGCGGGTTTGAGTTGGAGGTTTGCCGGGGTTGGGCTATGTTTTTTGTGCGGGGAGGGTGGGGCGTGATGGTGTGTGGGTTTGCTTGGGGTGGGGAGCATCGATAGTCACATCTCCTCACCCCATCCATTTTTATATATTTGATGAATTTGCGCGGCTTGGGTGAGGGTTGAGTTCGCATTTTTATACGTTTGGGAGTAACCATAAATTTGTGACGGCAAAACATCTCTCACTGGGTTGGGAATTCAGTTAGGTAACATAGATCCATACTACGATTCCGAGCTGGAGTTTTGCTTATTATTTCGCCGTCGTGTTCACTAATCTATATCCACTATATACTGTTTTATTGTACTGTGTTATACTGCCGTTTCCATTAAGTGGCTTTTTTTTTTGGTCTCCCGACCCCCCCCCTAGTATTATGCTGTGCAACCTGTCTTTGTATCCCCCGGGCGAACTGCTCCTACCCGCCCTTCTCCCGTATCGCCCCCAGGACCCAACAGCCGGAGTTCACCTCCACCCTCCATCTCGAGTTCACCTTCATTAGACCCGGTCGCTACTATACCGTGGGTGTCTTTCCGCTCATCACGTAAGGGTCTAATTACGACACTTATCGCGGACACGGAGCAGAAAAGAATCCGAATCCGTTTGGCGCGAAAGTATCTTGTTGAAGCAAACATGCGCCCAATCACTGTCGATTGGCTTCCTAGATTTGGCTTTGTTGACATTATGAATGTCATCTGGGGTTTGTTATTTTGTTCTTCTTTCTTCTTGTGCTTTTTTGTGCCGGTCGTAGCGGTCTACTCGCTTGTCTCCGCCCGCTCCTCGTCCCTCGGTCTGGTCTGAGGAATTCGCGGGTAGCAGTTTGATCAGCGCGGGTCTTAGGCGGATGTGCGTATTTGTGCCATGTTGTGTGATGTACATTGTCGTTTGTTTTAGCTATTTGTTTAAATGCCGATGTTTTTTTTTTTGACAAGATTGGTTGGAATTATTTGCAAAGTTGAGTTTTTGACCAGACAGATTTTTGGAAATAACAATTCGGGTGGATTGATATATTCTAAGAGTAAGATGAGTAGACACCATAGCAGGTGATTGGATCTGTTTTCGTGAGTCTCTAAAGAGAGAACAGAAGAATAAATAAGATAAAACAAAGAGTAATAATCTATCACAGGTTAAAAAATTTTAAATAAAAAACTACAACAGAAGCAAAAAAATAATACAAGTAAAAACACTAAAAAAGGCAAATAAGAATGAGAAATACAAAAAACAAACAAACTAAAAAAACAAGTAATCGAAAACTTAATAATAGAAAGAATGGTCAAAAGAAGAGCTAAAACGAAAAGGAAACAAAAAAATAAACGAAAAATTAGGAAAAACAAATAAAAATTAAATATATAATAATATAGAAAGTAAAAAATAATAAGAAAAATAGTGTTTCATTGATGTGTTATATTAAACTAAAATAAAAAAAAAAAAAAAATTGAAATAGAAAGAAAAGAGTCAAAAATCAAAGAACAGAAAATCAACAAGGTTGACAAAGAAAATATTCTAATATTAAAAATATTAACTACACGATAAAAAATCAAAAATATCCACAAGAGACAAATAGAGACAAACTAATAGTTAAAGTAAATAATGAAGTAAGAAAAGATAAAGAGATGAAAGAAATTAAAAAATAAAGTAAATAATAACAAGGAAAAAAAAAAAAAAAAAAAAAATAGTTGAGTGTTTGGTCCTTAGTTCACTCTGGGTGGTTAATTTTATTTATAATATCCGTCCTATTACTCCTCCCTTTCTTGATGCACCCAACCGGTTTAACCCTCCCTTTTGAAAAACATATCTAAAATCCCGCCCCCCTTCCTTAACCCACTAACTCCCAGAATCCGCAACGTAGTTCCATATCCCCTATCGCATTCCAGGATTCCCTCTCGCTATAGCCCCCACCAACATAGGTCAACCCCCCAAACAATCTCAGGGATTGCTTTTTTTTTCTTTTTTTATGACTGAATTATCGAGTCTTATCATATAAGATTGATTATGCAAAAGTAAATAATTTTGTTGTTGAATTTTAGGTTAGATGAAGATTCATTTATTCTCAATACCCAACGTATGCGTATTTATTATGTGCCCCCAGCATATTGTTTAGTTGTGCCCGCCCTCCAATTTCCCCAACACCTCGCCCCTTCTCCTTTTCGAAAAACACAACAGCAAAATGAATCGCGTCCCATCCTCTTTCCAACTCGTGAAAATATAAATATCCCTCCCAACTTGGTTTTAGTGTGGTATAACTTGTATGATTGTTATGATAGCAATTTGTTTTTATCCTTATATATGACAGTATGTTGAGTTGTGTGTGGACAATTGACATTAGTCGTGACAGGTTGAAAAAACCTATGAGTGAGGTGGATGTTCCTCAGAAAATAAATTTTGCAATAATGTATGCTGTTCGCGCTTTCGCTATATTGAGGAGTAGTTTTTTTGCTAGTAGCACCGGCATTATTGAGTAGGCTCTATTTTGGCCGCGGCAAAATTAATGGTAACAAAATCAGTAGATTTTATGATAAGAATTATTGATAATTTGTTAGCGCAAAAAAGATATAGAAAGCACGCTTCCCTTTACCTCTCGGACGCTCCTCTCTTCTGTTTTCCCTTCTTTTACCCGTTAGCCTCCGCTTAATTTAGATATAAAAAATTATACGAGAAATATTTATAACATCTGAAAAAATAGATTAAATAATACGAGATTTTGACCTACTGGCGCGTAAAAAAGGGAGAGAAAAGAAGGAGAAGAAAAGGGATGAAAAAGAGAGATAAAATTAAGTTTTAAGGATTCGATATATCGAATAATGAGAGGGATAAATAGAATAAGGATGTAATTAAATAGATTGGGAAAGTAGATAGAGAAGAAGAGAGAAAATCAGTAGTTGGTAGATAATATGAAGAATTAATGAATAGTCGAGAGGGGAGTGTATAATAGGAAGCAAAAAAACCGCCGGCGTCTCCTTATGTAATAGACTGAGGCGTGTTGTTTCCCCATTACTGATTGGTTCATTATTTTCCACCGCTGATTAATTATTCGAGACTTGTTTTATGGCCGATTCAATCGTTTGCCTTTTCAGGCACAGATTCTGTGCCGCACAGTCGAGTACGGATTTTATGCGTCCAGGCAAGTGTGTGCGCGAAGAATACTCGAACGAAAGAATGATCACCTCGGAAAAGTCGATGGGGAAGAAGAAGAGAGGGGGAAAGAGGAGAAGAGGGAGAAAAGGGAAAGGGAAAGAGGGGTAAGGAAGAGAGAAAATGGAAAAATGAGGGAGGGGGGGGGGGGAAAATATGGAAGGGGGGAGGAAAATTAAGACCAGGAGGGTGTGTCCGAGATGTTAGGAGAGGGAAGAGGAGTGAAGTGAAAATAGCAAAAGAAGGAATATAGAGTAACGGAAAAAAGAGTCTTATCTGGATATTTGTCTGTTGTTGTATTGATAAAATGGTCGTGTTTCGTGTGTCAGGTTGACATGATAATTAGGTGTATTATTAAATAACATCCTCTGCGTGATTCTATGGTTTTTTTGTATTTGATTTGACGATATATAATGGCACAGCGTGTCGGCAGTCCAGACACTAATGCTGATCGATGCGGCGATAAATGCGTAATATGTATTCAATTCTATATCGCAAATCCGTTGGAAAGTGTTTGTAGATGAAATAGGAACTTTGGTACATGAAAGAAGGATGTGCTCATCTGTCTGTTTTCTTGCTTGTCTTTGTTTACAATGTTGATGTGGTTTACTGGATAGTGTAAGGATGGTAGGTATCGGATGAGTTGTTTGGGGCATTTGGACATCTGCGAGACGTAGTTTTTATGAAGGTGCGGTTATTGGAGATAGTACCAATTGTAGTCGTTGATTTTTCGAGTTGATTGTACTTAGATGTGACTTGGAATGTTGCGGAACTGGAAGAGAACGTGTGTGCTAGAAGTGCTTGTCGTATTCTTGTGTCTTGCAGGGTATTTATTATTTGGTTATGTGTTTCGAATGAGTGAGGTGAGTTTTCTATTTACGGTGATTTCTGTCGACAGCGTCACGATGCGTTAACAGTCTTCAGCCGTGTGTTTTTTATTAATCCCTTTTTGTCTTTCCGAATCCAAACATTCAAATTAGATCAGATACTGACCGAGTTTATCTGTTCTCAGTGTATTTTGTGTTTTGGTGTTGTGGCGTTATTTAACATCATTCCATAATTAATTATTGTTTTCTCAACGCATATTTACTCCTGTGACGTTAAAAAGTGCTCTGCTATAAGCAAAGTTCAGCAAGATAAAGTTGTCTTCTTGCTTTCCTTGCGAGAGTAGACAATTTTTTGTTTATTTTTGAGTAGATTGTAGAGATTTTGATTTATCAACGAACTTATTCCTGGCTTCAAAAACTCTGCCGAATTTAGACGCTTGTCGTGAGTGACGGAGGGTG
>CAJQUW010003276.1:0-5000 GCA_907163375.1 Prostheceraeus crozeri
ATGATAATAAAAGGAGGTTTAGGTCAAATGAAAGAGTGGAAGCTTGATGTAATAGCGCAAACGAGGAGAGAAGTTTATGGCCTATGACAGCAAAAAGTGCCTGTCGATAAAAACTAAAGAAAAATAAGACGGTCTATTTTGATATAAAATTTTTAGATTCCTACCAATTTATGACTGCATCACTGGCCTCCTCTCGTGCAAAATCTAAAGTCTCTTCCACTAACACAAAATCTTAAGAAACAATATCCCAAATCTAACCGATGAAGTCATCACACGGAAAGGAGTCTTTCCATATGCATATTTTGATGCAATTAGTAAACTCGGCGAGACTTCTCTTCCGCCCATAGATAAATTTAAAAATGATTTGACCGGTGCAGAATGTAAGACCGAAGATTATGATCATGCACAAGATGCATGGATAAAATTTGACTGCCATACATTTGGTGAATATATGATTGCCTACCTTAAGTTAGATGTATTTTTGCTGGCTGATGTATTTCAGGAGTTTCGACGAGTGGCATTAGAAGAAGATAAGTTAGATCCCGTCCACTTTGTCAGTCTGCCAGCCATGTCATTTAAGTCTGCTTTTAAAATGACTGGTGAGACCATTCATCTCTTACAAGATCCAGAGATGTATAATTTATTTGAGCGAGGAATTCGCGGTGGTCTCACATTTGTAAATAAACATAGGTTAAAATCAAAAATAGTAGGCAATGACCAGACTCATCTGAAGTATTATGACCAAAATAATTTGTATGGTAGTTCATTATCCAAACCGCTACCTCACTCTGAGTTTTAGCTGGTTAGATGATAGTGAAATTCAACATTTCTCCAACCCTTCCAACATACTAGCAATTCCAGATGAAGGTGATTGGGGATATTATTTTGAGATAGATCTAATCTATACAAATAATATTAAACATAAAACCGTAGATTTTCCACTCGCACCCGAATCAGGTGAAGTGACCAAAGATATGTTTTCCGACTTTATGAAACAATTTCATAAAGATTTAGAATCATGCGGTCAACCCGACTATAAGCCTTGCCGCAAACTTTTTACTCACCCAGTATGATAAAGAAAATTATCTAGTCCACTTTAGCATCTTAAAATTTTATTTAGAAATGGGTATGATTTTAAAAAGAGTTCACCGCATTATTATATTTAGACAGAAAGCCTTCCTCAAACCATATATTGATAGCAACAGCCAGAAACGTGCACTAGCCCAAAATAATTTTGAAAAAGATTTTTATAAATATAAGAACAACAGTCTATTTGGTAAGAGGTTGGAGGATGTTAGAAAGCGCGTAAACTACAAACTAGTTTATGATGATCATAAGTATCACATATTTGTCTCATCACATCTATTCATCGATAGAGACATTATCGAGGAGGACCTTATAGGTGTATTAAAATGATAAAATCTGAAGTTGAGTTGTGCAAACCCATCTATAATTGGTCAAGCTAATTGCACACTTTGGTTTCAAACTCTAACGTTATGAGATTTGATATCTACACAGTAGCACTCTGGTATACCATGGGTATTTTGTTACAATTGAGGTATAGTTGTTGACGACGATGATAAAAATAGATTCAAACATCTTCTTCGACTATCCATAAGAAGCGACTAATCAGAATGAAATCACGTAAAATATTCTTTTTGCTCACCAACAGAAAAAGGTAAAAATCAAATCACTTTGAATTTATGACTGTTCATTTTTTCAAGTGTCGATTTGTTTCTATACCAATACGATCGCCACAGCAACACAGTTTGTAGCATTGAAAAGCCAAAGATTTTTTTCATATTTTTACTCAATTACATTGAATGTCATCCCCAGTCAAACAACAGTTGATTTTCAATGAAAACGAAATTGGTTGTGGATCTTTGCATCATATTTTAACCCTATTTCAATCACATGCATTTCCAAACTTCATGTTTTGCTCTATAGTGGAGGATTTTCTACATGGAATGAACTTTCAAATAGATTTTATATGACAGACGGCTATTTGATAGTGTAAGTGCAAACTGTTAGATTCTTCATCTAAGGGATGGTAAATTTGTCTGGTATGCATCGCCATAATGTCCACAACACAACCACACCACAAACCACCGACCATTTCATCTTAACTGAATCAGCTTTTAGTGTGAGATTTCCATATAGAAGAAGTCATACACCACACCGATTCCAATTAATAGGTGTATAATGTCTTAACAAAATGACGCAATGGGGTTGGCGTTGAGAATAAACTGTTTTAGGGATAGTTGTCATTATATGTTCTGAATAACCACACTTATTTTTGTCCGCCATAAATATTTCCTCTCCATACTTCATTACCCACAGTCTCATTCCATCGTTTGTTACTAACTCAATAAGTGATAAAGGTTGAACTCCACGCTTTTTCAAATGATGCGTTCTTCGCATTCTACAACATCTTCATCAAATATTTTAAATCTATAATGAAATTTGTTGATTCGATTTGAATAAACTTTTCTAACATTTGCAGTAGCAATTGACGTTAGATGTAGTCCATGGCCAAAACCAAGATGTGATAGAATTCATTATCCAACCTCAGTGTAAGACCTTTATAAAAGAATGAAACGGAAGAAGGGAAGGAACTGTCTCCCACTCCAATGATAGTGGGGGTGAATAGTAGGGGGGAACTCATAACTTCTGAGGGGGTGTGTTTATTCTTCATGGGGGGGGGTGTGGAGGGGTGTTTGGGACGAAAGATGGGGGGATTGAAGTATTACCACTGTTGGGTGGGGAAGAATGCCATAGGGTGATAATTTTCTCATTCCCAAATGGCTCATAAGACCCCCCCCCCCCCCCCCCCCCCCCCCCCCCCCCCCCCCCCCCCCCCCCCCCCCCCCCCCCCCAATTCCACCACCCCCCCCCCCCCCCCCCCCCCCCCCCCCCCCCCCCTTCGATTTTATCTGAATCCATTCATAGTTCCACTTTCCATCTGATGTTAAATTGTATGGGAACTGAAATGCATTATTCATCGTTATTCCATCATGGTGCGAGGAGTCAATATCATTTCTTCCAAATCATTCACATTCTGAATATTGCTATCATAGCAAATACTAGAAACGCCAACCTCCCATTCACCTTCTAAATGCAGTTGCCGATTTAATTCTACTCGATAGTCTGATGGTTTATTTTTGGGAAATTTATTCATAGTAGCATTACTGGGCAAGTAGATTAGAAACGAGTCCTTATTTTCACTTTCCATATTATTCTCATTGGAAAAATATATTAGCATACTTTTGCATTAACTCTTCATTCGGAAATGGAGTGTGATACTTGTCACAGCATCTTTATGAAAAGGAATCAACGCACCAGCATCGTCATAAATGGCAATATCAATTTGTGGGATGTAGTTTGATTTCAGCTTTGTATAATGCACTTTCTTGAAAGTATGCTCAGATAAAATACTGCAGCTTTTGGCTGGTATGGTATTCATTCTAGCAATGGAGCTTCAACATCTTCCCCACAACCCACACGTACATCTTCACCAATATTGGAATATATCTGAAAATAGTTTAATACGACGCGATAGCGACATTCTGCGCTAGCTTTGGTTACAGTACCACTTTTAAAGATATTTTGGATCCAAAACCCAAAATGTCCATTAGAGTTAAAAAAATATCCATAATTAGTTCAATACCTTTTCCTTTCCCCACTTATAGGAGAGACAAAACACCTTCTTTTCAGAAAATGAAATATGTTCTCATAATCACTTCTGTGTGCGCGCTATAATCACTTCATTTAAATAATCTACAACCAATTTAACCGAATAATAATGCGAGCATCAACACTCTTGTTTCATAATTAAGTAAAAACCACCTAAAGCTCTACAACACTTTCTGTATAAAGATACGGTCCATTCTTATCAAATTGATTTGACCTTCACAGGTAAATGTTCATATCCAGATTTTTCCTTAAAGCTGCAGAACGATGTCGAAAGAACTGATGAAAATCTTTTGAACAAACTAATACTATATCATAATCATTTAATTTGCTTATTGCAATATGATAGATGTTTGATATAATCAATGTTGCCACTTGTTTACCATCAACTCGAAGGAGATAATTAAATTTCTTCAATAATGTTTCAGGAGTCATGTTTCTTGTCTTGCTTAATCACAATCTTCTTCACCAACGTCTTCTCATTTCTTGGAATAATATCACCAAATAAGCTTCCTCTCGATATAATAACTGTTTATGACCACTTATGTGGTAAATAACGTTAAATTATCATAGCTTTTTAAGCGCTAGCGATGTAGCCTAAATCATTACTTAAACTTGGACTTAAACCAACAATCCAATCTTCTCAACTACATGATGTACATAATTATAATCATCATTGTGCGGAGTAAATTGGACAATATGTTAACACGCTTTATTCAAGAAATCATATATAAACTTTTACATGAAAGAGATCTTTCTTTTGGCCACTGTGGAATGTATACTCGCACCCTTTTCACATTGGTAAGCAGCTGGTACGCCTCATATTAATATCATCACCTCATGATCAAAAGTATAGACACAGTTGCTATAAACAATTTGAGTGACACCCACTTCCCAATTTCCATTTAGCTGTTGTGCATGATCAATGGAGTAGAAAAGAGTGCGGCGCGATTACTACAAATGCTCTTTGTAGCCGCTTTGCTATGCAAATTATGATAAATCGACATTTTTATATTGATTTTCTGCAACTTTGCATAACATCATGAAGACTTGGATTTTGGACTCTCTACAATATATCAGAGTTGATCGTGATGGAAACGTACATTTCAAAAATTCTCATGGTCATACATCAAGAGGAATTACATTAACGGGGCGTGGGGGGTGACAGGTGGATGTGGTGGGGGGGGGGATGGCGAATAAAAAAAACAATTTGTCATACCTCAATGATATCATGAAGGATTTGAATATTTTATGAAGGCTGGGGGGGGGACGTGAGTTGTGGGGGTGAGACGGTGAAATTAAGATTCATC